>CAJDSM010018375.1:0-29001 GCA_903981925.1 Ostrea lurida
AGAGCGGCTGCCCGCTAACTCACTTCTACAACACGGAATGCAGCTAAAAGCTTGAGGGAACTTCTTTTTATCCACCTGATAAAACAGCGGAATAATAGAGAAAAAGACTTTGAATCTCAGCGTCGTAAGATGAAGAAGATTCTCCCCCAATTTCCCTGTATCATACTGTCTGTTAAGTAGAGTAAAATTAAGACTACAAATCAAATTTTACACAAAATGGGATAAAATCGATGTGTAAGCCGGGCGTTTACGGCCAAACACGGTGTGGATAAGGGTCTATATGTGTAATCCTAGATCTTGTGGTATGTCCATTTATTTTTCAGCATTCTTAGTTCGTTTTGATCAAACAAAGACGTCCAGCAAAGTTATTATTTTATGTTTGTTTTAATATTGACAGGCAGAGCAATAACCGGTACACGCATGCACACAGAAAGACACGTGGGCGACATAGCTCACGTGAAACACAGCGTTCCTTAAACAAAATGAATCCGAAGAAAACTAAATGACACCAGACGAAGCTTGCAAGTATGTACCTTTAACAAAACGTTGATTCCACTATGCGGTCATACTTTTGATTACATGTAAGAGAGAAAATGAAGTCTTATTTCTCATGGCAATTTCTTAATGAAATTTTGTGATGCACCCATTCGCGGTAAACTTGGTTTGAACAAACTTGAATATTTTTTTCGTTTCACATACTTATTGTCTCTAGAAGAATTTGATGAGTTTTATAGCTAAGTCTTCCGACAAGCTGTCCCTGAGCGCTATCATTACTGCGGCGGTAGCTCACGAGTTCCTAGGAGCTATATCATTACTAAGGGGTATAACGTGCCCCATGGCGTTATCGGGTGTAAGTCTGCAACTTTGCGGGTATAAAATTGTTGGGGTGCGGCAGTAAATGGTCCCTACAAACCCTATCATTTCGGATAAATAATCCATTTAACCGTAATTAATCCACCCTTCTTACACCTACTCAATAAATTATCGCAAATAAAATAGGATAAAACATATGAACCCACTACCGACAACATCTTAAAATCATACACATAATAGAAAGAGTATTGTGACTTAATGGACCTTCATCTCAATAACACTTTTCTCAAGGAGTTTTTTCAAAAAGTACTAAGTGGTTCTAGATTGAACAATACACTATAAACAGCTGACATCTCATAGTGCACCACTACAACTAACGATGTCACAGAACCGTTAATGCCTAGTGGACGCAGTGGTGACCTCCTGCCATTATATTAAAATAACAACTTCCTTAATTTGGATGTATATCCCTGAGACAACGTGAAAGTCCCCTAAATCAATCTCAAAACAGAGGGCCGTCCCAGGTCTTGCTAAACTTCAATAGCTACCTGCATTACCTCGCTAACGTTAGAGAGCACATTGATCTATTCATCTGAATATATTCACTTAGGTGAGCTTATAATTACTGCCGTGAATCGCCTGCACCATCGATTGTCAAAAATGTCAATTACAGATCAAGAAGAATTTTATCGCCTTAGAAATTCAATCAATTGGGTCGGGATTACAAAAAAAGAAAAACTTTCAGGTGTATCGTCTTTGAAAGGAACTGTTTCAACATATCTGTCACAACGAGCAATAAAGATTACACATAGAATGAGGATATTCAAATATAATAACGTCAAATACAAAGAAAAATCAAAAAGATGTTTGATGAAGGCAAGGAAACATTTTCACGTGAGGATAGTCGGTGAAATATAATCAGACTAGTTACTAATGTAAACAACAGAGAATGATAATTAAAAATGGAGGAGTTTTGGCGGGTTTTCCAGGATATTGGGTTGTTTTTTGGAATGAGAGTACGAAACTGCTTGTCAGCTGAAGCTCGCTGATCAAAGTGCTACTAAAAGCCAATTATAGTTCAACAAATCAAATTCAAGAGGTGCAATTATTGACTACCACAGCAAATGTGATTAAATGGTTACATATTTCTCAAATCTGATAACTGCATTATTAGGCACTTCTGATACTGAAAATCTCGGGCGCGGGATACACGTTTTACACGGTGAAAATAGGACAAAAGATTGTTACGTTGTACGGCAACGCGTGCGCAGTACAATCAATACGGGGGTTTCAGTTAAAACAACGAAACCTTGAAGCACTTTTAACATTTTTGAAGAAACTGCCAGATATTCAGATATTACCTTGCCTACTAATTGACACAAATTGACTAATCATCTCAGTAGGTAAAGTTAATTTCTGTGTTTTTAAAATTCCTCATTTCACGCAGATTTCAATGCTCATATCATCTATATCTCTTCCCCAAAATGTCAAAACACGTGCTACCTAGCAGAACCTTTCAGTGACACACTTCTTAACAGAAGAATTTCTTTATTTTACAATCCCCTCCATATTTTATTAGAAATTAAACAATCGATCAATGGATGACATATCAATTTCGTGTTCATTTAGGGCACGATAAGGAGTGTAAGAACCCCATAATGAGATGATGGATTGGAACGGAATATTGATAAACTTACATGTGTCGCCTTCGTTTTACCATTAATGAGCTCAACACTGCTATATTTCTAGATAAAATAAAGCCCTGTACGAAATTCTTTTATACATAGAACTTTACCTATGGTCAACACGATATCAAAACTAACAATGTTTTGGAAGCAGAACTAATACTCAACTTTACAACGACATCAAAAACTCAAAGGCATGTCCTTAAACATTATACCCGCAAGAATAACCTCAATTTTTTTTTATTCCATCGCCCCTCCCTTCAACCTGTCCCCCTAGGCCCAGAATTTGAATAGTCGAGATCTCATCAATCAATGAGCTGGCATCAGCTGGACCTGATTTATACCACTTATGATTCTGAATAGCTACCTTAAACTGCCAGATCAATTTAACACTTTCTATATTTTCCATAAATTCTGGTTTTTATTTATTAAGAAGCACCATACGTACCAGAAAACCGGCTACCGACAGTATCCTTCAGAATTTCGTCATGCTTTCGATCTGGAGTTAAAAGATCAAATTTGACATCGGAACTGAGCGAGCTCTTAAAGCTCTCAATAAAGGCAGATCCAAGCAAGAAATCATAGCCCCTAAACAGTCCCCTGTCGTCTGTGTCGTATATTAGGCTCACGCGCTTCCAGTTATGCATTTTCATGACGTCATCAACCAAGAATCTGGCCGCACTGTCGAAACCTGGTCCAATTCTTGTCAGCGTTTTATATTCCACGTTCCTCTTTTTTCTGAAATCATGAGAAAGGCCTCCTGGCGTAAGTATCGGCACATTCCAAAAGGGGGCGTAACCTCCAACGGGGGACAGCGTATAGTCCGCCACAGGACCCAAAAACAGATTCTCGCCTCCTTGTTGGATGAAATTAAAAAACTGCACAGGACCAACAATTGCACTTTCCCGTGTATCAACAAACGTTAGATTGAACAAGTGGTTGGGTAGAATCTGTCGCTTTTCTACCTCAGCTATTCCAAGTCTAATGGCTGGCTCAATCTTTGTCAGGGAAAACATTCTCTCCCGGGGGAGGGCAGGCGCCATTGCTGTGAGTCTTAAAGAAATTTTGTCCCCCGTTACACAGTATAGACTCCATGTAAGCAGCACCCACAAAATGTGGCCCATTTTGGAGCAGCTCAACACTTGTTTGTCACTAAAGAGCAAAGGGCACACAACCTTCCTGTTTCATGCTTTTACTGAGAGCGGCGGGGCTTCATTGACTTTTTCTTTACAGCACTCGTATAAGTATTGATAAATTTTCAAACAAGACATGAAAAGCCATATTTCTTATATTATGCAAATACATGAATAATTCCTCTGTACACAAGGCACGGACGAGGGATAAAAGCGCTTTGGGCACTCTTATCAAACGCACGGTAAACCCCGAATCCCCTTAACGGACGCCCGGATCTAATAAACACGCCTCACCACAAAACATATATATATAAACAATTTAAAACAAACAACTGTGATTATTTTTCATCTTTTTAAACCCCACGATGTGTTTACCCTTATCAAGTTTGAGATCATCCGAAGATATCAAAGCCATCTCAACATCAGACCAAAGCACACTTTCTCCAAAACGTATTGTTTAGATAACTCTCTCCATAAATCACATTCTAGAGGAATCCTACATACCGCTGTTAACTCTTTCGCAACATACTTTTTTAATATCGGGGTAGATATTACATTAGGGTGAATCATACTCCCTGTTTATAACAAAGCGTTTTCTGTTGAACTTCATTTTTTCCGCTTTCCACACACTACGCGCTCTGTCCCGACTTTCCGTCCAAGACACAGTTAATCATAGTTTCCAATCCACGAGAATTCCGTCATATCATTCCTTGAAAGACGAGATTAATTGATCATCGCTGATTCAATATCCACGATTCACTACAAACATATACCGTATACTCGGCAAATACAGGAGTCTGTAAACGTTCAATTAACCCCGATGCCAGCGTTTGCCGAGCTATGGGCGTGAAGCTCCGGATCAAATACAACACCTTATGTAACGAATGACGAGCCTGCAGTAATCCATCTAGCTGTCCCCTATAATACTCGGAGCACAGTTCTTTTTTTTGCCGATTCGCTTACAACTCGACGTTTTCGATCTAAGCTTTATAAATTACAGATATATTTCTTCCTTATCAGACACAAGGAAATTTTCCGTAATGGAAGGTAACGTAAAGTAATATTGTAACACAAAAACTTAACGATGCATAACCCACACTTGAAGTGTATAAAAGGAATTTGCAGATTTTTAATTCACCTGGGAACGGATCGATTTAGAAAACACTTTAACACGTGGATCTGCGGGGTTTAGGATTCCCCGACACCCCCCAAACTATTCGTTGTGACCCTCCAACTAATCGGTAAAGTATCCCGTATGCATGCATTTCCAAAAGTTTTGTAGAGACGCTTTTTAAATCCGACAATGTGGGAGAAATATTTACATTACGTAAACATCACTGAGGGTTTAATGCATTCTTTTTTTCTATGTTTGCTTACCTTGAACGCCATGCTGTGTCTATAATTAGTTAATAATGTTTCAAAATTGCACTGCTTTTAGTGAAAATGTTTGACATGATCTCAAAATGTTAAGAAAACAGACCAGGGAAGTAGAATGTGTTAAGTATAACTACGTGTAAATCAGAATACGAGGAGCACACGATATAGGGCATAGACAACAATGCTGAAGAGGGCAAACGGAATAGGACTAATAAGAGAATATACTAAATGAGAGGCATATGACATATAGAGATTATTCGGATTAGGACAGGGATAATACGGAATAGGGCATAGACAATACAGGGAATGTGACATAGCGAATAGGACAAACAAAACAAAATAGAACATGTAGACTATATATAAGGAATAGACAAAAAGAATATACAAAAAAGAACGTATAGACTTCATGGAATAGATAAAGAGAATACAAAAAAGAGAAAAAAGCAAGTATACAAAATAGGACATAGAGAATAAAGGAAGATATACAAAATAGGACATAGAGATAAATACAAAAAATAGGACATAGAGAATAAAGAAAATATACAAAATAGGACACGAGAATAAAGAGAAATACAAAATAGACATAGAGATAAGAGAATATACAAATAAACATAGAGAATAAAGAGAAATACAAAATAGGACATAGAGAATTACAGAATGTGGTATAAAGAATATACATGTACAGAATAGAACATGGAGAACAATAGGGTATAGAAAACATACAGATCAGGACATAGTGAGTATACGGGATAACACAGATAACGATACACAGCGTGGACTTACATGAAGATACACAGAATGAATCACAGAGATACATGCACAGAATAGGGTATAAAACCATGTAGAATGCACAGAATAGGGTATAGCAAACATAGTGAGCACACAATACAGAACACAGAGAACATACTTAATATGACATGGAGAACATATTAGAGAAATAGCATCCGTTTGTTCTGTGTAAACAGGGACGTAATGAGAGGGAAACAAATCAAATTACTCAGGAATGGAGTCTAAACCTGAATGACGAGAGGCCATTATTAAAGTGTTTCATGTCCATGATTCAGCAGGTACACGCTGTTACATTGATTAAAATCGAATTTCTATTAGAATCAATTCCATACATGACAGAATAAGATACAAGCGTTGGTGTAGTGTAGTAAGTGGCAGTAGAAGCAGGATCGCATCCTCTCTCTCACCCCCCCCCCCCTCTCTCTCTCTCTTTATCACCTTGGGCGGAGGAGGCAAGTCACCAAAAATATTTCCAGCATTGGACAGGTGTCTCGTGACATTGTGTGTTTCATAAATTGTAATTATTTGTTAAACATCTTACATATTATGAAAACCGCAAGAGCATAATCAGATACATTTACATAAAAAGCGCTATGTTACATGAATGTAATGTATATCTTCTTGGTATGGTTACATATTTCTCAAAAGAGAGGGGAAATGACCGTCTAAGACTCTGTAACATCCAGCACTAATGATTTATAAAGAACTAATAAAGCTGGAATTTCACAACAGGTTGTCGCTTTGTGGGAAAACGATACAGTTTTTGATAAATTGTTTTCCATGTGAAGCGAAACAAATGATATTACGGTATATGGATTTAATCTGCCGATCACACTATAAATCTGCGCTGTTTGCAACTGTCTGTTCTTGAGCTTTGAGACTATTCAGACAGCTTTCAGATAAAACAAATTAGATTGACAATCTACCGTTGAAATATTAGCATTGTTGTTTGGATGTTTTCACACAGAAATCTTTAAGAAACCTCCAGAAATTACCCTACTTGGATAACATTTAAAGAAGTTGGCGCCTGAGCTTTTGAGCACAATTGAACAGGACGCTATAACTAAGTATTTGCTGGTTCAATACTAACCCCATAAGTGCAAGCATATTACACATCTATAACTGAACCCTGTCCTGTTGAAAAATTATGTGTCAATTTAGATTTTGAAAGGGTTTGGTTGGGACTATATTTTGTGGCGGAAAGGATTGATTAATCAAAAGGTTCTAAATATGCCTGATTTTACAGTTTCTATTTCATCCAATATACCTTCTATTTTATACCCCTATCCGTATATTACTGTCTTAAAATTCATGATACAAGTAGCAGAGACTTGGAACGTTGTTCAGATATAGTTCATTACTTTTGTTCAGATATTTTTCCAAACAGAACTCCTATTCTTAAAACCTTCTACGTCAATTTACTTGAAATTCTGTGCAAAATTCAGTATTTTGGCCAATTATTTAAGAATTAGATGGAAATCTTCCATTTTTTAAAGTTCCATTTTAAATTTTGACAAGAATTTGAATATTACGTGAAATTTTAGAAATTGACATCACTCCTTATGTTTTTTTAATCTCTGAAATTCGATATTATAAGTTTTTCCGAATATCAAGTGTAGAAAGATCATTATTTATTTCCATTACTAGTTTATTATCTGTATTGTAAGAAGACATTATTATGCATCTATTTCGTGTAATGATTGATTTGTATTCCTTATGTTTTGTTTACACCAACAGACGAATGAAGTTAAATGAGTAAATCTTAGTAAATTTTAAGTGCGAAAACGTCATTTTTTTAAAAAACTGTAGCTCGAAAACAAGCATGATAACCCCATTTTTTTCTTTTTTAATTTTCCGATTCTCCTTCAATGTAGAAATAAAGAATACACTTCCCCCCAAAAAAACCTGATATCACTCCCAATCTCAGCCACAATTAGACCTCTTTAAACTAAATATAATTGTATTTATGTATGTTTGAGACCCTTACTCGTTGAATCAAATTGCCCATCCGGATTTCCAAAGCTAGTGTTTCATGATTTTATCATTATCTGTTACGGGGAAAAAAGCTATCTAATTCGTTGTTTAAATCGTACACTGTTTGTACAACAATATTTGCTTAGCCAACACTAAAAGATATTCATTTGATGATGCTGTATGAAGATCGGTGCCGATATATTTATACGCACACCTTGCACAAAAATTCGAATAGTACAACTTTTGGATAAATAGGTTGTAGAGCACCTTTTTGTTGCAATAAATTTTGAAAAGAGATAATTTCTTCAGTATTTTTAGCCCGTAATGTGCGTATTAATTTAAAGAGTATCTGTACGTGATACCTGCGTATTTACGCGTATTAATCTAAAGAAGGAACTATCTCTGATCCGCCCGACCACTTACCCCCGTACTTCCCGCCGACGTTTTCAACCAATGTCTGCGTGTAATTTCTGTCCGAAGGCACGTGGTGCAATAATGACGTTTTTATGTCGTATCCCAACTGCTTGGAATTAACTCGTAATTGCACGACAAAGGCTGACCCCATGAGATAGTCAAACCCCTCAAACAGTCCCCGGTCATCCTTGTCGTAGATTAGACTTATCCTCCGCCATTTGTAACGTTGAAGAATCTCCATTTCTATGAAGACAGATACACTATCAAAACTGGGTCCAGTCCGAATCAACGTTGGATATTCGTTTTTTCTATTAACTTTAAAATCATGCGAAAATCCACCCGGAGTTAGAATTGGGATATTCCAATACGGGGCATACCGCCCCACAGGGGAGAGGGCGTAGTCCCCTACCGGCCCCAAAAACACATTTTGTCGTCCTTGTCTGATTAATTTGAAAGCTTCCACTGGGGCTTTGATAGCGGACTCCTCTGTGTCTACAAAGGTTACATTTATTTCTGGTACAATTCCCTGTCTCCGAATTTCCTCAATTCCAAGGTATACAGCTGGCTTGACTTTTGCCAACGAGAAATGCCGAGACTTTGGCGAGGCTGGGGTCATCACAGTGACAGTGATGACCGCCATTGTGCCAGAGAGGCAGATACCAACATAGAATAGAACAGCAAAGATCAGCGTTGTCGGACTCCGGGACATGATACTGTCAAGTCAAGTGACTGTAAGGCTAAGCTACCTTAAATAATGACGGCAGGTTCCTTACTCATGTGAGATAATAATACCATTTCGATGTTCTCATCGCTTCATAACTTCCAAAACGTTTTCCGCCATGTAACTTGGTAGGAACCACTTACAGGACAGGATTTAATTAAAGTTAGGGAAAAGCGTGGCGAGTATCGAAGATATTTCTGTGCATACAAATTAAAGCAGCTTTTGTGATATTCAGCGAGTCATCAGTACACGGCGTCAATGAATTAAGTGGAAAATCACACTATTTGCCTGCGAGGTCTGGATTCAACTAGGAACTACGATTCAATGCGATCGTCTTTTAGCCATTCTGTAACGTGAGCATCACGAAGGTAGCGTTTATCTGTTGTTCCTGATCCCCAGAGGAATTATCGGTCCTATCCCAACATTGTCTTTAACAATATTAGGCTTTCCTCCATTTACAGATATTTTCTTCAATACCTGATGCATCCAGCAGCATGAGCCAATCTCACAAAATACCACGTGACGTTCAAATTCAGGAAAGAGTTGATACATTAGCGTCCTCACCAATTCCTGTATATTCGGACAATCTTTTAATATTGGTTATGAGACACGAACAAGAAAGATGTTCATTAGGTATATACCGGAACCACGTGGTAAAATCCGATCTGTAAAACATAACATCTGCTCACGATATGATATTCAGATCCTCCGGGTCCTTTTTTATTTCCTAACGTAGAAGAGTTTCAACCTGACCTCTTCGCCGCTACTTCTCCTGGCTTTATCAACTAATGACATCAGTCTGAACAAATTAGTACGCCTCATCAATAATCGTATAATGCGATTTTATCATCGTATAAGAGAGGTGAGAGAATATCATAGCAGGTTGACATCGTACTCCTGTAACAAGCACGAGGTGGGGGGGGGGGCGATGAAACCGGGTGCGTGAGGGTAAATGCAGACCTAAAATCAATATATCGTTAACGATAGTATCGTCAGTTGTTCTGATACAGGACAGATCGGTTTTTCATTGCGTTGGCTGAAAGATAATAACAAAACTCTCAATTAAATGCGCGATTCAAGATTCCATTCAGGCTATCAAAGGCGGAAGTCCGTCGTATTATTTCCTACAGGGTATAACGCAACGCACGCATATGTATGTTGCTACATGTATAATAGTGCATGGGTATTTGGTTTTGTTAATTGATTAACATGAAGCCCATTGAAGATAACCAATTAAAAGGAATCGCTATGAAGAAATATGAAGCTTATCAGTCAGATTCTTTACCACGCTGGATACCGGTACACAAGTACCTGTTTGTGACTTCAAAGAAAGCATCCTCTTAGCGTGTCAAGTACTCCATCGCTTGGAGTCAAATAAGTTTTCATTCGAACAATGTAGATATTAGAAGGGGATTCTTTCTTCAATGAATTAAGATCAAAAATTAAAACTCTATTATGCAGTATTCCAAATTTAACACAGGTTTACTCCTTTATCCCGTGTATATCATATTTTAAAATTATTACTCTGTGTTTCTTACGCCAATTGTGACGTCACAGACGTACGTAAAATTAACATAGTTTCTGTAGAAACATGTCAGGGAGCAAATTTCTCAACAATATCACTGTTGTAAAGAATCAAAAGAAAAATGCTATATACTTAATAGAAAAAAATTACTCTAATTTGCTTCATTTTATTTACAGTTCAATAGAAATCTTTTCTTTAATAGGCACTTTTCCTTAATGCGTACTGACATGGCTAGAGGCTAAAAAATGCTATGCGTCTTCAAGGGCCGAACAGTAGAAATACATGATAAAGAGAAAACGTAGACTAGGGAAAGGGGTTTTTACATAATGTGTATTTTCTATCCCCTCGCTAAGGTTCGGGGATAGAAAACACACAACTCATTGGATATAAATCATAACAAACTACATCCCATAGGAGATCCTATATTAATTAAGAAATGCCTTAAAATTTCCCATAAAAATCTAAATTTTTCCAAGACAGTTTTTTAAACTGAACTGGCAAATTACATTTATCCATTGGGTTTAATTTTAAATCTTTGAACAAGAGTGATCGTGAACGCTGCGACTTTAAATATCCCATTGTGGAAATAACAAATTTTATTGCGTATTTTATGTGGGCATATATCTTATTTTTCAATTTCACGACAGCTAAATTGCTCCAATGTTCGCTGTACATGTACATTTGTGACGATACATAAAACGATAAAAAAAAAAATGAATCCCTTCTACATATACTATGCTTTTAAAGGGGCATGAACAGGTTTTGAGCTAGAAATGTTTAGATTTTAATTTTTTATGTTTACAATGCTCATTTAGGGTATTTCTATTGGTCAGCAAAAATTTGAACATCAATTGTTGAGTTTCAAGTGAGATACTGCGCACTTGCCTTTCATCGCTATTTAAACAAGGCTCTAGCCATGTTTTTATTTACATGTACATAAAGATTGTTTCACAGAAAAAAAATGTTTAAACCGAATGAGATGTGAGAAACACAAGACGCTGTTTAAATGTGTTCAGAATGAACTTGTAATTTGCTTTAATATAGGTAAACAAAAGCATGGCTCGAGCCTTGTTTACATAAGAAATGAATCTTATATTTTTTCGGGTGATGCAGTATCACCGAATTTTAGACGGTAAAACTCATCAATGCGCGAAGCGCATTGATGAAAAGTTTACCGTCTTAAATCTCGGTGATAACCTGCATATCACCCGAAAAAATATAAGATTTATTTCTTATCATTTAATTTTAATTTACAACAACAAAACAATGTTCATTAGACATTACGTTTTGTTCAGTACGTGATCGAAAATCACCTCAATTCTTAAAAGGTGTTTTAACCAATGAGAACGGCGTTAGGTGATCACGTGAAATAAAATTAAATGATAAAACGATGAATTGTAAGTGCTGTACTCTCTTGTAACTCAACAAATGACGTTCAATTTTTGCTGACCATTAGAAATACACTAAGTGAGTATTGTGAACATTAAAATGAAAATCTAAATAGATTTAGCTTGAAACGTGTCCATGTCCCTTTAAAGCTTTGAAATCGGCTCTGCGTTTCTTGGGAAAATTAAAATGTGAAACTAAAAGTTTGCGACAGACCTACAGACAAACGCCGATGTTTTGATGCTCTTTTGAACACTAAAGAGAGTTTGATCTCGGATCCATACAATTTATATCCCCAATAGGCTGCATCCACCCACATACATGTAGGTTGTGATTCATGATATTGAAAATGTAACTTTTCCCCCATATTTTTGGGGACATTTCTTTCTTTCTTTATGAACTGTTACTACTATTATATGCCCCGTGGGGCCCAAATTTGGAATAAACTTATCTTATCGACAAAACTCTGATAATTGTTGCTCGGGAAAACATGGAAATGATTCAAATGAACTAGTAACTCGCGACAAAAATAGCAGTCCTTTGCAGACATTGAATGTTTAACATGGCCCACTGCTAGTGTTGAACGTGAACAATTCATCACAGGTTGCGCGTCTTCAGATCGACAGTGTCTTTTGATCAACACCAAGCAAGGACCCTCAACGTGTGTCTGACAAAATAATCCCAAAGCGAGAGAAAAACAATTCTTTTGAATTTTCATGTCATTTACACAACCAATTTGTTTATATTAAATTGATTTAAAGGTTTCAGCATCCAAGATTGGCAGAGCACGAGTAATGGCAGTCATAAAGATGTCGCCATTAGCTTTTTTTCCCGCGAAATGATGGATGTAACATAACGTAATTAGTATTTGCATATCTAAAAAAAAAATTGATAACTAACTTCATTGAAATTAATAGTACTCCGTTACCCAGTTAGCGTATTCCGTGTTAAGTAATTTTTGAGGTAATGTGAAATTTACGACAAGGAATAATTCTAACCACGACCGCTCTCTTTGGGCTAATGATTCCGAAATTACCGGGAAGTGAAACCAAGCGCTTTTTCTCTCTGGGATCTAAAATCGTGCCACTCCATCATTATCCCCGCTACCTCATTCTTTCAAAGTATGATAAAGTGCAAACGAAGACGAGTCGCTGATTCATGGCTGTATTGCCACAGAAACGGATTACGGTACTTATCAATACCTGAAACTTATGTTTCTTAAGCAGAAATCAATCTATAATGAGATCCTCCTGATAAATTTTGATGCTGACGGATAGGAAGCACAGGCATATTTAAGTGTCTGCAGTCACATCATGCGTGTGGTCTTGCGTGTTCTATAACACCACAGGGGTCCATAGCGGATCCAGAAATCTTTTGAAAAAGGAGGTACGTACAACCTAAGATGGTGTTTTTCCCGCTTAAATAAGGTCGGATATGCAACACGGAACGCGCATAAGATTAAAGAGACAAGGGCCAGGAAGTACAACATAGACCCTGTTTCCAAAATTATAATTTTCTTCTCAAATGATCAGTCACTGTTTACACTTTGTTTACATTTTGTTTACACTTTGTTTGCACTTTGTACAACACTGATTGTTGCTTATTCTCAGCTCGTCTCCACCCCCACCCGCCCCCTGTAACTCTTTGAATATACACTGTGCGCATCGTTGTTTTATTGTATCAATTGCTGTATTTCACGAGTTTGTGGGGGAAAAAGTCAGACAGTAAAATTGACAAAAAGTAGCATAATGATATAAAACGTGTCAATCCAATGGATATATAAGTATATATACATGTATATATATATTGTTTCATTTAGTAAAACGATTAGATATACTGTCTATATGAATAGAATGTTAAATTGATCTTGATCTTCGTCTGATATTCAAACAGAAACTAGCCATATCTTCTGCAGTGGCGGATCTAGGGGAGCGTAAGATTCGTTACTTGGAGTCTCCCAAGCCGGCGGATCTAGGGAGCGTAAGATTCGTTACTAGAGTACCCCAAGCCGGCGGATCTAGGGGAGCGTAAGATTCGTTACTGGGTCTCCCAAGCCGGCGGATCTAGGGGAGCGTAAGATTCGTTACAGAGTACCCCAATCTACTTTGCGGTCTATTTTTTCCCTTCATAACAGAGTGATTAAAGAAGGTTTGAGAACAGCTATTTATCGGAGGTTCGTGTTGCCCTGCACTCGACTTCGTATTTATATGTTTGGGGGATTATGATTGTTAACTTCGCTAATTTATATAGTAATTTCATATTAAATGGAATAGAATTAATCGAATTATCACGCTAACGGCCTTGCATTAGGATGTTTTGCGCCGCTTACGAGTGTACTAACTGACAGCAAAAGATGTGGACTTTTTTTTTCAACTGATGTGAGGAAACGTTTTCGTGGGCTTAAGTAAAATGACAACACCTGTATTAATGCTACATGATTCGAGTATTTCCGATCAAGTGGCCTTCTAATAATGGAGTATATTATTCAGCTGAGAGATGCATGTCTATAATATTTCTAACAGTACACTTACCGGAATATTTCTCGCCTATCCTGTTTCTTAAGATATTCTCATAGCTTTCTTTGTTTGGTATGTAGATGTGAAAGTCTTGTTTGGCGATATGTTTATTTTTATCTCTCTGAAAATGATAAATGTAGGCACTGGCGGCCAAAAAACAAAATCTGGGGAACACAAATCGCTGTCCATCGCCTTGATATATCAGAATGGCGCGCGTCCATCTGTGAACTTTAATAATGGTGCCTATAAAGTCGGCAGTGGATTCGAACTCCGGACCAATACGCGTTAAAGTAGTGTATTCCTCCGCCCGATTCGTCTTGAAGTCATGAGCAAAGCCTCCGGGGGAGATGACAGGAACCGCCCAATGCGGAGCATATCTAGCTACTGGAGCTAGGCTGTAATCATACACGGGACCTATAAATAAGTGCGCCTGGCCCCGCTCCATCAGCTGCATGGCGCGAATTGGCGCTACACGTGAGCTGAAGTTAGTATCTACAAACTGTACGGTAAGATTCACGTGTGGGAGAAGTTGACGTTGTTTGACGTCATCAATGCCTATCTCAACCCCTGGACTGATCTTCCTTAGGGAGAACATTCGTTGGAAGGGGTGCCGTGGCGCCAGTACAATGATGTTAATGGTAAGACAATCACATTCCAGCGGGGCACTTACATTGAATACAATACTCAGTATGCACCAATAATATTCCAAAACACACATAACACGGAAAAACGCCACCATTTTTGTTGCAATGTAAAAATGGTCTAACAACATAAAAACGTTCACATGTTGATGGTTATCACTACGATCAGATTAATCTAATCCATGGTTCAAAGTCTTGGCAAACAGTTGTTGCACGAAAACAAGAGTATCCTTAATTAATTAATATAAATTTCATCTGAAAACTAACAATCACTTTTCTTTTTGGGTTATATTAATCAAAATGAATTCCCCACCTCTATGTTACAGGTCAGTGTAATCAACTGTATTTGATTAATGAAGGTACAACACTCAGAAAACACAAAGACAAAGGAAACGGAACGGGGTGCGTCATTTGCGGGAAGTCGATACTTCCAGGCTGTCATATCTCTATCGCGAGGGCAGACGGCCGTCCGGCCGGAAACGAACAGAGGCGGAAACTTCAGTAAATTATACTTCTCTTTTACCCGTAATTAAGGCACTATCGATCTAACAATTTGTACTTTTTCATCAGCCAGAAACTCAAATGCGTATGACGTTAAAAAGATTAAAAAGGAGGTAAAAAAATGGTACAATTGTAAAAAAATTAAAATGATATAATTCATTACGTTTTTGTGAAATTTGTCTCCCAGAGAATACTGATCTTAAATTATTCCGGAATAATACCAAAGATCTTATGACTTATCTGATAATCGTCACAACGTCAGAAAGAACGACTCACCTCTTTATGCTTATCTATAGGCTGAGTATGTAACAGTGAACAAAACATACAATTCTATTTACTAATTAATCTCATAACTGCTTTGTATTATTTTTTTAACTTCTCAGTTTTATATGTACTAAAAAAACTTGAAATTGTCTTATTCCTATGCTGTTAATCATTCTGAGAATTTTTGTCGTATGGAGCCCACTTGTAACTGGTGCTGAGCACCGCCTGCGTAAATAGCTTTCCCAACGAGTTTCAAACTAGGGTCACAGAATAAAGGGCTAAATCAATCTTTTGTCTCCCGATAAGAACTTCAACGGAACTGTATTTTAATTTATCTTGGGATACAGAATAATAAAATAATATCATATTAGTAACCAAATATTTAATAATATCATCATAATCATACGATTCGATTCAATCTAAGTGAAATAAAAAATATTGAGATTTTGGAGGACAATAATGCCTTAAAAACAGTATCAACGTGCATATAATCTGTAGTCAATAATACATTCCTGAGTTGATCTTATAGCCAATAATACTGTCATGATTAACTTGTAGTCACTAAATACTGTCCTGATTAATCTTGTAGTCAATAATACTGTCATGATTAATCTTGTAGTTAATAATACTGTCATGATTAATCTTATAGTCAATAACACTATCATGATTAATCTTCTAATCAATGACCGTTCCATGATTGAATTTTACTGGGTGTCAGTAAAGGTGCAAGCCCATGAAGGGTGAAAATCGGCCCTGTGATATGTTCAAATTCAAAGTAAAGTCTTAGAAAATTATTTTCTGCACAAACGATAGTATAATGTATGAAAGTTTATCATAGTGACAAAAATCTTCGAGTTTTGCATTGGAGTATCTGAGATCTACTGACCCAAACATCATGAAACACAAGAATTTGTTTAAAATCGTCATATTTTCTTGTGATAAAATGTCCTAATTCCATATAGATCACAGAACTGGACCAGGAACACATGATAAAAATTCTGACCTTCCTGATACCATATTTAAACTGACAAAAATAACATTAGTCCAAGCCTGTGCTCCATATGAAATTTGGACATTTCATCTCAAAAACGGTGCTGTTAAAGGGGCATGGACACGTTTTGAACTAGAAATGTTCAAATTTTAGATTGCCGATTTTAATGACTAAGGTATTTGTAATGGTCAGGAAAAATTTGAATGTCATCTATTGATTTCCAAGTACAATTCTTTGCATTGTTATGTAAACAAAGCCCGAACCATGATTTTGCTTACATATTTTCAAATTAGAAGTTCATTTTAAACACAATTTAAACAGTGTCTAGTGTTTCTCACATCTCATTGTTTTAAACATGATATTTTCTACGAAGCAATCTTTTTGTAAACATAAACAAGGCTCGAGTCTTGTTTACATAGCGAAGATTTGTGAGCGCTGTATCTTACTTGTAACTCAACAACTGACTTTAAAATTTTTACTGACCACTAGAAATAACTTGATTAAGCATTTTAAACATCAAAACTGGCAATATAAAATTTAAACATTTTAGTTCAAAACGTGTCCATGTCCCTTTAAGGAAACTTTTGTATTTGATGATTGCTCAGGATGTTTGGGGCAGTAGATCTCAGATAATCAATTTGAACAATGCTGTTTCTACATGTATACCAACACCATGTAAATTCTGATGATGTTTTAAAATCACGGTAAATGTACATGCATGAAATTTACGGCATGTCCGAATGTTGAAACTGGAACAAATATTGAAATTTGCATTGACCGTGTCCTCTTCCCTAAGAATCACAAATTTAATAAAACAATACAGGTACAAAATATCTTAACATAGGCCTAATTTCATATTTATTATTTAATATAGGCCTAGCTACACTCAATTTCTCAGAGCCCGTAAGTTTTATTTTTCTTATCATCAATAATAAAATCTAGATAAGTCAATATTGTAAATAAACCTTTCATTCTGAAATTTAAAAAGAAAATCATGAAATATTATTCACAAATTATTATTCAGAATTCCATATATCGTGTATATTCACTGCCAGCGTTAAACTGGTCCGCCTGTTGAGTTACGCATCGGCTACACTGTGTGTAGCATCAATCAACGGGGTACCAGTTTATGCCAGCGTGGGTATTGAATGACAAAATGAAGATAATATTTGATCATATAACAACGGGTACGTAAATCAAAGTACTACATGCTATATAATTAAACGCAATTAACGTACTATTGAAAAATGTTAAAGTCCCCCCCCCCCCCACCACCACCACTCTAGAAAATAAATTAAATGAATAAAAAAAAAAGTAAAAACAAAGATTTGTTAACTTAAAAATATTCGAGCGCTCGAGAAAACACTTCAGTTGTGAATATGGAGAACCATGCGCAACAGTGGTTATTTGTATCAAAAGAGAATAAAATTAACATTACAGTTTTTAGACATATATAATAAGGGTTAATCAAAAATGAAATACCATGGTGTAGATCTACACAATTCTATACGCTTAATACAGCTTCATCGTCGGAACTTGCAGGGTTTCCCTCCATTCGACTGCATTCAATGAAAAAATCCGTGGGTTCCGACGATGATATGGCTTTTGATCTTTTTAAAATAATCATTAGTCCTTATAACTAGGGGTCGCGATTCGTACATTCCTTTTCTAAATCATCCTTTGTTGAAAACCGTAATTCGCCTGCAGTCATCATTTTATGACTGGTTTCTATACTACGAAATCAGGCAAATCTTCAGAAAACAAATATTCATCCATATCCATTAATTTGATTAATGATATATTTCATTATATAAAACGGTGTAAATTTACACTATTTCCATTGCGTTTTCATCGATGGATCTTTGTGACGTCATCAAGAACGATAAACGGGTATCAAATTCATTGCATGCACAAGTTTACAGCTTTATTCCTTAACAATGCACAGCAATGTTTTTGGGGGGTTTGGGGTTGGGGGTGGTTTTGTTTTGGGGTTTTTTTTTTTTTTGTTTGTTGGTTGTTTTTTTTTTTTTTTTTCTTTTGTTTGTTGCTCTGTCTTTTTCTAATTTTATACAATTTATTTTTCATTCATACTTTATGTTTATACAGTAAAATTATAATATTAGAAATCGTTTCATATGACCTTTAAATCTTTAACATCATTAAATACCTACAATCTGACTTAAAAATCTGGCCAAATTTAAATATTTACAGCCTGACCGAATATGAAAAACAAAAGAAGCAACTGAAAAACTGTCCAACAACTTTCCAAAACTTTCCGCACGGTCTAAGTTGTCCAATAACTTTCCAAAATCGAACACAACCGGACAGGCTAAGCTCCGCCCCTTGCGGGCATGAATAATTATTGAACAACAGTTAATAAAAGAAATGATATAATGTAAACAAGAAAATACTGAAATACAATGCATGATGTTGTGAACAAACTGCACCTGAAAATAGGGGCACAACTCTCCATAATGTTACAATGTGTGCGGTTAAACAGTGAATTCGAAACTAAGCAATTGTTTACGAAACTACCTAGCTGGTACCCGAGCACGACAAATGAAGGTTTTGTAGATTGCTCAAACATATACATGTGTGCCTGTATGATGTAATAAAATGACTGAGTATGAACTAGAAGTCCTACCTGAGAACAGGTCCCCGACTCGTCTGGTCAACAGATCGTCCAGACTTTGAAACATACTTTCGTATTGATGGATATCAGCGTCGTATTGTAATTCCATCATGACAGTGTTGAATGAATACCCCGCCATTGTATAGTATTCAGGAAAGATGGGGGATGGAATTTGATCCCGACCCCCATAAATGACCTTGACTTTTTCCCATTTATAGTGACGAAGAATTTGAATAACGGCCCTGACTACCCCATCAAAGCTCAGTCCAATGCGGGTCAAGGTGTGTTTGTCGTACCTGTCTTTGAAATAAAAGTCGGAGAGCGCGCCAGGCGTGACTATGGGGATGTTCCATCGGGAGGCATACTGCGCCACGGAGTTGACAGCCATATCGTTCACGGGACCAAAGAACATGTGCACTTTCTGGTCGCGCATCTCAAAAGCCGCAATGGTGGCATCAATATCCGAGCACTGAGAATTTTTATACACCACTTTGAGATCCACACCCGATAATATTTGCAGCCCTTGAATTTTTTCAATTCCTAGTGAAACAGCAGGTTTTACTTTGGAAAGACCGAACAGATTACAATGAGGATTTAAATTTGGCGCCAAAACACAGATTGAAACCTCCTGAGCTGCACTGACTTTGTACGAATTGAAACTTATAGCGAATAAACACATATAAATCCAAATGATCTGGCAGTGTTTAAGCCCCATGGCACCTATCTTCATTACAATTCTCGATTTGTTAACCCATGTTGCCGTTTGGTATCTTAATTCTTATTTCACAGAGTTGTAACATGTATCCTATCACACCAACCATATAAAGCTATATACACTAACCCTGCCACACAGAAACTAACTATTACAAATTATCAAGATTTCCATTTGACAAGAAATTGAAGTGGAGACTGAGGCGGGGCACTAGGGGGAGGTCTATTTGTAAAAAGTATTAAATATCTCCGGCGACAAACAGAGGGCGCTATTCATAGCCCCTATATCCGACTTCCTCAAAAAATCACTCCAGCGTGTTTTGTTTACCTCTTATTTCAGTAAAAAATTAAAATAGTTCTTGAATATGACCCCGCTTTGTTTGTGGATCACGAAGATTACGATAAAACCGGAAAGAGGCGGATTCCGGCATGTAAGTGCCGTTGACCTCGTTACACACATTGAATAACCAACTTCACAATTTCTTATTCTATCACAGACATGAGTAAATACTAAGTTTCATATCAGTACATACTCATTCTGATCTATTTCCCATTTGTCCTCGTATCGTTACTTAGACTCCGGGTTCGAAAAGGGTTTTAGAAAAATTCAAAATGACATCAAACAGTATGACATTCAACTTCGGACATGAAAAGTCCAGACTTTTGCTACCCTTTTTATTTAAGGATACAAGAAACACAATTCATGTATTCATTTGGGTGTTTTTTGCAGTATCTCTATAAAGCTTTAAATACTACAACTGTTACTTTAAGAATATTAGCCCGCTTAAAGATTAAAATCCTGTGAGCGAGAACTGGGGAATTGTGTGTATCTTTCCAGTGCAAGCTATCGCATCTATCGTATGGGAGAAAAAAATCCTTGGAGGAGAAAAGGATCTTCCCATGATTTTCCATAGGACAACTTAATCCTACTAAAACCTGAATTCAGCCACTTCTAAATGTCCCCAATTAAAAATCCCCAAAATAACTTACCATTTTTAGTAAGACAACATACGATATTAAAATCCAATTAATTACTTGTCTATTAGCTGAGGCACTATACTTCATTTTGGACCACACTAATTCGAATTCATTTGCTGTAGGATTAATCTATCCGATTTGCAAATTCGTAGGATTTTTTTTCCTAGTAGGATTTTTTTCTCCTATAATAAGAAGCATTTGGATAGGATAAACAAAATCCCCCCATTCTCCTACATGATTTTCTTCTTTAGGAGCTCTTATACTCTCATTGTACAAGTGTACAGGTCAACGTTAGCTTTGAACCTAGAAATACGCCAAAAAATCCTTACCAGATTTGAATCTTGTTTTCTGTATCTTGATTAAAAACCGGTAGCAAAAAGTCTGGAACTATTGTCTCATGTCCGAAGCTAAATGTCATACTGTTATCATTATGATGATTTATTACGATATTCTGAAATTAGTAACAACCAAAAATATAAATAATTAGATTAATAACCAGTTCATGCCCAGCTTTTTATTAATCCAGTTACCATAGAGTCATGTTATAAATGTTTCCGTCGTAGTTTTATAAAAATACTTGTTATTGATGATATTTCATGAGAAATTGAACTGTATTTGCAGTCACTACGGTAACACGTGGTTTTATCAATTTTGACCGAGGGTCAAATCAATATTAATCAGATTAACTATTACACAAATTTTAAAAAGGTTCTACATTTTTTCATTATATGATCGAAGAAACCCCTTGCACCTAGGAAATGATCTTCATGTTTCCTTCTGATAACAGTTCGGCGGCTGGATGTTGACATTTCCATTATGTAATCAAGTGTACAACATGAGCCAACGCATGGGCACACATATCAATTTCAAAGGTAAAAAAAATGGTTTAAGACACCTATAGACCTTTCACTCGTTTCATAGATGAACTCGTATGAAGGGCAAACACTCGCGACAGTAGTAAGACAACTTCCGGTTTACACAAATGGATTTCGGACTTTACACCCCTGACAACCAAGTGTCTTGATATATTATGTTCTTAGTACTGAGTCAATATGGCAGAAATTGTATTTGCTATGAATAAATTATAATTCATGTTTCTCAATAACGACTGATATTTTTCAAAATTCTCAGTTATCCGCCATTCCTTTACAGGAATGTACTGCTGAACAAAGCTTCTTCTGGGTGCTCAAGTTTGAACTGAACACATTTCATTGTATGCAACACTGTCGATAGTGGGAAGGAATACGTAGACCTCCCCTTCCTGATCAGACACCAAATTGATCAAAAGACGGCTATGCGGCCCCTCCAAGCGTAAAGAGCATAAAGACGCTTAGTAACCTCCTCCAAACAGAAAGAGGGCTTAGCGGCTTCCTTCAAACATAACGAAGGCTAAGCGGTTCCCTCCAAGCATAAAGAGGGCTAAGCGGCCCCCTCCAAGCATAGAGAGCATAAAGACGGCTTAGCGGCCTCCTCCAAGCGTAAAGAGGGCTAAGCGGCTCCCTCCAAGCATGAAGAGGGCTTAGCGGCCCCCTCCAAGCATAAAGAGGACTAAGCGGCCCCCTCCAAGCATAGAGAGCATAACGACGGCTTAGCGGCCTCCTCCAAGCGTAAAGAGGGCTAAGCGGCTCCCTCCAAGCATGAAGAGGGCTAAGCGGCCCCCTCCAAGCATAGAGAGCATAAAGACGGCTTAGCGGCCCCCTCCAAGCGTAAAGAGGGCTAAGCGGCCCCCTCCAAGCATAAAGAAGGCTAAGCGACCCCCTCCAAGCATAGAGAGAATAAAGACGGCTTAGCGGCCCCCTCCAAGTATAAAGGTATGCATGGGTAAAGAGCATCACACATACTCACAATCTTATTTCCAATTAAGATGATGTGCCGACCTTTCTTCATTACATGACATGTACGACTACTGGTTTTATGTACGCTTTCTAAGTCCACATAAGAAAAGAATCTCGAGTCTGAATTGAGCTCGTCATGGCGACGACGAGAACACGTGCCGAGGAACATTCAAAAACAATTTTCTAGATATTGCCCTTCATCAAAACTATTTCTAGTACACAACAGCGATATCGTAAATTTCAATTAATGCACAATGTCATGATAACGAAAATCAATGCCTGGCTATTAACTATATTTCAAAAAAGCAAAATTACTACAACTGCATAGTTATTGGACTCCAATAGATCCCCGATTAGCATCTAAAAATAGACAAAAGACGGATAGCATTGGGAAGAAATTCCCTGTGTCTACTCCGTCTAGGAGAAAACAACCAGTTAGATTTCAGACAATCTAATATATTTTCTATGATTCTCATTTCGAGGGAAGATGCAATCTGCAGCTGCTAACAGAATAATTTCTATTTACTTTCTTTAAAATTCTTTTTGTGTAAACGGCACCTTGATATTTATACATGTAAATGATGAGTAAACATTGCAATAAATAGACAGTAGTTGTCGATATCTCAGTACGCGCTTCTGCAATCATCATAAAGTACAGGCTGTTCAGCACGTGAATGAGTTCCTAATAACCACTGTAATGTTTGCACTGGGAATCATTATATTCTAGACTACGAAAACAACAGTTTCCATTAATATGTTTCTTTGTCATCCGGGTAACGAGCGGTATGATTTGTGAGGGAACGATTGATGGAGACGCGGAGGAGAAACTAACTGGGCCGGGGTCCTGTTCTCTGTGTGAATGATGACGCAACAGGACACTCTCCCGCCATCTTGTGGCGTTAAAAGTAGTCCTTTGACAGGAACTTATCCTAATGAGTTTTTGTATATTCTAGATTGTTATTATGGAAATGTCTCGGCGTTACAGAAAGTTAATTGTAATCTATGACCAGTTACTGTGCGCAGTGCCGACTTCACGACGTTTCGGTAAAAAGCTCCGTAATGATTTTGGCAGAATGGTCTGTTGTTACTCACTGCCCAATAGCCTCTGGCGATAACAAGGTATACCCATCCCTGTTTAACATAACAACTACGCATGTATCATAAAACTAGTTTGAAAGTTTTGCTCATTCTCAGAAATTGCTTATCACAAGTAAGCAGGAAATCATAAATCTACATATGGTCATTGTGTGCAACAGGGACACTTGACAGCTTACAGTTTCGTGACACGTATTAGAAATTTTGAATTTTAATGTACGGGGTGTAAATAAAGCACGGAAAGACACATAAAATATAAGGCACTTTTATTCCACAATCGTATCAAATATGTTCAATATCAGTCATATATTTGATTTTGGGATCACTTTTTGTGATATTTCAACACGTTTTAGGGTATTAAAAATTCCACTTGAAAATTTTAAAATATCTATAATGTAGGTTATCAACACTTTTACTATTTTGATGATTTGAATTATCCAAATATGCACTGCAAGATACACCTACAACAAGAACAGATTTATAACCATCTTGCAATTAATTGTCTTGTCGCATATTAATTATGAGCAGCTGATATACTCTAGAAGGATCCCCCATAGAGGATGACAAAGACTCGTGTCGATAACGTTTTATGCATCAATAATGGACTTCGCTACGATTGTCCGGAAAGTCGTACCTTGTCGGGGAAGACAATTAGCAAGCTTTCCGGAATACTGAGACATCATTTCTTCGGATCTAATCAAATTGCGAGGAATCTGTTTTGAAATGAGATCTTTATCCCCTGTAAACAGTCAGATCTGAAGAGTAAGATCATCAGATATGGTGATTATACGCTCCATTAAGCATGCTATCATTGCTTTTGGAATATTATTTTCGTTACAAAAAGAATATAAATTCTCCCGACAGTCATTTTGAGAAATGTGATGTTATTAATTAACAGCGTATGACCGTTAGTTATCCTGGCTCGCTAGAAATGGAATTTTTTGTATAGCTTAAAGTCATGTGTAGGGCCAGTCCATTCTTACTGAGAATTACACTGCTTTGCTTATTGACTATGCGAACACATAGATATCACGTGACTTATTACTGTGGAATCATCATTGTTCGTGGGGACCAATATTCGTGGATTTCGTGGTTCACCCTTGCCCACGAATTTACGTCCCCACGAACTTGTTCTATTTTCCTTTTAATCTTCATAAATATTATGCCCGTTAGCATTATTTATCAAGTACCCACGAAATTACGTCCCCCCACCGAACCACGCCAACAAGCTTTGGTTACCACTGAGCATTGGCCCCCCCGCCCCCCCCCCCCCCCCATGATTAAACTGATTCCACAGTGTCCGATTATGATATGATACAGAAGGTCGTGACGCCAAATTCATTACCTAACCAAAACTATAACATATATACATATTACATATATAATTATATATAGTTTCTTTACTTCTTCAGTGAACAATATTGCTGAAGAAGCATGGGGACTGGTCAAGTATGGTACTATTTTTATGTATAAAACGAATTTGATTTCGTGGGAACGAATTGTAAAAGAAATATCTCTACCACCTATCCTACACCAGCCGACGCAACACATGCAGTGATTGCAATGAACTTTTGAAATAAGAAAAACTGCCCAATGTGAAGAAATAAAGCAAATAGATATTCATTATACGTGGATACCCACTACCCAGAGTTGAACTTTCGACCTTTGGAACTAAAATTCTAAGATTCCTCCAGCAGCCCGTGACCACGTGATCTACCGTCTAGGAAAGTAAAAAAAAACCAATCTGTTGACTTTGCTTTCAATTGTTCTTCCCCAATAGACAACCAAGATGCAAAATGTTTTATTTTTTAAAAATGTTTTAAGTTATGTTAGGAATAATAATTCTTGAAAAGCAGCACTCTAGCGTTTACAGGGCATTATTGATAGGCTATGGCCGCCACAGGTGTCCATTTTGTCATCCTTCCTTACTAAAGATAATGATGTATGGAAAGTTGCAAGCAAGAATAGCAATGAATCTACTAATTCGTAAGTCTGAAAAATAAGGCTTTATGTCATTTATGATTGGTGTTTTGATATGATGTAAAATGTAATGACAGCGCTGCTGCGGTGTATAAATGGTCTTAGCTTAGGATTATTCATACTATTGATGTTACATATATTGTAAAGGATTATGTCCATATACAACAGTGTTAACTTTCAATGCACAACCTGTACGACACTGGAAATCCTACTTACACGGGATTTTTTTTAAAAACCGAAATGAATCCAAAAACAATGTCTTCATGACCTTGAATTAATTCGTCAAAATGAAATGAAAGTGAAAGTTAATCTGTTTGTCGACATTAAACAGAATATCAAAAATACTGCATGTGTACTTATTTTCGGGTATTTGGAATACAGCGCCGTCTGAGCTGAATTTGATGCATTCATACTGTAGAGGGGGAAAATTCGCAAGGACTTTATTTTCGATGTATTCGCGATTATACCAACGATCGCGAAAATAAAACCATCACAGAGTGATGTTTAAAGTATTTGTAGGTATGATTCTAGCTCAATCTATTTACTATCCGCGAAATTTAAACCATCATGAAATACCGAAAGTTAAAAATCGCGAAAATTTAACCCTGCGAAATAAGCTCTTTACAGTATTATATTACATGTATATATATTATTACAGAATTTGGCCTCAGCCACAGGCTACATGTACACATGCTTTTCCCTGAGGTACAAGGTGACTACCTGAACATGTATTTTTCATAAATACACACTGACGTGTAACAGATAACATGTCTGTAGTAAGTGATACAATAAGAAATGATGCATGCTGATTTAGAGAAGGTAGAAGAGAGAGAGAGAGAGAGAGGAGAAGAAGAGAGAGGAGAGAGAGAGAGGAGAGAGAGAGTAGGAGAGCAGAAGAGAGAGAGAGAGAGAGAGAAGAGAGAGAGAGAGAGAGAGAGAGAGAGAAGAGAGAGAGAGAGAGAGAGAGAGAGAGAGAGATGAGAGAGGAGAGAGAGAGATGAGAGGAGCATTTCTTGTTTATTTCTTTTACACTCATATGCAGTTTTGAACCATTATAGAATATCATGTTGTTTATGAATATGGACAGTCAATGAAATAATGATTTACATTTTCATTATAAAAAACAATATTCAATATACAATGTACAAAGGATAATTCGTTCAGTCTTGATTTATACAACTATCCATTATGCCACACCATCTGACAATATTCATTTGAAATGGCTGTATTGTACATTTTGAACAAATTATGGATTTTTAGTTGAGTTACCTGTAGTTGATTTACCTGTAGTGAAATGTACCTTAGTTGAAGTACCTGTAGTTGAGTTACCTGTAGTTGAGTTACCTGCCTAGAAACGGGATTGATATTTATACATGTGTAATATTTATGAAATTATGCAGGTACTTTGCTATGTACAATAAGTTCATATCAAGTAATTTATATCCTTCCGACATCGACGTTTTAGATATTTTTTCTGTAATTTTCAGCATCCTGCGCATGCATATTTATAATTTAGAGTTGGTCAAGCACTTCTTGGTCAGCATGTACGCACAGGATTTTGTGATAGTCAGACGGACAAAAAATACAAAAATAACACATCTTCAAGAGGGGAGAATAATAGAATCCTTCATTAATACGAGTGTGAGGTAGGGAAATTCTACCGACGGGAAAAGAATCACAATCAAGAACGGTACGAGGCTTAAACTTGTCTAGACAGTAGTGGAATTTCCCTATCTCACACCAGACAAGTAGTGGAATTTCCCTATCTCACACCAGACAAGTAACGTGCTAATTTCCTCTATCTCACAACCAGACAAGTAAGGGAATTTCCCTATCTTCACACCAGTAAATAACGAAGGATTATTTATCTCACATTTTACCCACTGTTTAGTGAATGAATTCAGGAGCTTTACGAAGATTTAGATTTCTCATTATCCAGCAGTGTGAGACAGAAAAATCTCACATGGCTGTCTCTCATGGGTGAAGTTGGTCTCACACTGGTGAAAATTGTAAAACATTCTGTACTTTCAATAAAATTTCAGAACAGATAGCTTCTAAAGTGCATATCTAAATATCACATAGCTAATAACAGTGCATGAACAACAGAGCAAGGGCATATATACATTTGACTCCTTCTAGATCTTTTCACGATTTTAATTATGTGCACGCACGTGCGTATTTGGTGTAATGGCAGCTACGCGCATCCAATCGGATGAAAAAGAGCTTCCCCTGCAAATGTGTTGGGTGTCGGGAGCGACTGTGGGTTATGTTTACATTGATTTCACAATCATTTACCGCTTGCTTCTGTCCATCATGATCAGTTCTGACATTTCTTTATCCTGATTTCATCTTGATTTATCCTTATTTCATCTATTAAATTACCTTATTCCGGAGATGTCTATTTTCGATTCTGTGTATTTCTCTCTGCCCAGAGTTATCGTTCCTAACCCTAATATAAGTGTATGAGTAAGGAACGATAACTCTGGGAAGATATTCGGTTCTCTTTGTTATAACTTTTTACCGTACATATTTGTAGTACTGTAGTTAGGTTTGATACTCAAAGCTATCATTCTCTCTTATACATGCATATGCATATTATTTATTGGGTGTGCATACAATATGGAAGGCAATATGAAAGAACTTCCAACAAGGAATATTCTCGAGTGGGACGTAAAACAAGATATAATCTATCAACCAACAAGGAAAGAAGACTTGTAAATAGTATCCAAAGTATTTGTAAAATGAGTGACAACCATTAATCACATCGAACAGATTTAGCCTTTGTACATATAACAAACGCTTGTGCTATTTTTATCGAGAGAATTCATAATCTACCGTAGTTCTAAGAGATCTTGAAAAATTATCATCTTCAGAACTTATCGCAATATACTAGTAGTGAAGCTGGTGNACCGTAGTTCTAAGAGATCTTGAAAAATTATTATCTTTTGAGCTTATCGCAATATACTAGTAGTGAATCTACATATGTTCTGCGTATGATCAGTTTTTACATCGAGGCAGGCTACTGTCAAACAAGTTGTTG
>CAJDSM010018376.1:0-14355 GCA_903981925.1 Ostrea lurida
CCCTATTGCTGAAACATCCTTATCAAATTAGTTCCTGGGTTCAAAAGACTACTGATAATCACTTATTTTTGCATAATTTTTATATGATTTGCTACGTAATATTCGTAGGTCAAATTGGGAACATGATACAGTGATTTTAATTAAAATATGAAAACGCTGCAAAAAATTACGAGATGTAGATATATCCATTAAATGGGATGTTCAACAGACGAACCTAATGGTGTACTCTTAGAATGATTAATCTTCTACAAAATATCGCAAATAAAAATAAATGTCTAAATGTTAGTCGACCATACCGTTGAATTTGGTGTGCAAGTCATACATTGATTTGGTTTATCGTGTAAACGAAGTTAAGTAACTCTAAAATGTTCAGGAATACCCTGCATATTTCACACAACACGAGTTACGTTTCTTGGCACAATACTGGATTGAATAGGAGCAATTTGAACAAAAAGGTAATTTGCTAAATTCCTTTACGAGCTATGGACGACAATAAAATAATTCTTCTCTTGCAATGTAATTATAGCACTCGATGGGTTTAGAAGTCAATGTGTACATATGTAAGTGCAGCATTTTGACTTGTTGGCAAATTCCGTGTCGATATAGATTGATTGTCCTACACTGATCAAAGTATTAAGGTTGTGAATAAATTCAACTCTTTATCGTGTTGTATTACAATAAATGGGAATCGTGTGAGAACTCAGGCACACGCAGCTGAACAATACAGAAAAGGACTTTAAACAATTTTTAAAAAGGACACTATTTCATACAATTCCAACTGAAAAAGCAATCTACAATATATGCAATGCATTATGATAGTGTATTGATAACTTTGAACCAGATATCCAAAAGATTCGTTAGTTTTTGTTGTGTGTGTGCGTGTGTTTGTTTTTGCATCTTTTGGGGGGGGGGGGGGCAAGTGATAGGAGAGAGAGAGCAAAAGAAAACGTAAAATCAGGACTGCTTATGTTGTGTATGATAAGAAAATGTTTTATTCAAACAAAAAACCAAAAAAAAAAGAAATCAATCAGATAATGAAACAAATTTTGGCTTTGGTAATAAATTAATAAAATGTTTAGTTGTTAAGCAGTTCTCTTTATTGTTTAGTCCATTTGTGTTACATGTACATTCTTTACTGCTCATGATAAAAGTATACAAGAAATAAGATACATGTACCGGTATGTTTTGAAATTTGTTTGGATTCCTTCCCGTTTGTACTGACAAGCTTTAAGCTTGATACTATTTGACAAAGCCCACTAATCCTTTGCGTAAAAAGATTTATAACTTTGTATCTCGTCTACTCGGTGGTATTGCTTGAAGTAACGGTCTATGTCAATATTTTTCTCTGTGTGATAATCGCAGACCACCATTAGGTACTAATCTACTCTAAATTATCAAAAAACGAGAGTATGATTTTTTTTATATTATGATTTGTTTATTTATTTATTTTATTTTTTATCTATTTATTTTTGTTTGTTTGATTGTTTGGTTTTTTTTTTTGGTTTTTGTTTTTTGTATCTTTTTTTTTTTAATGTTTTTTTAAGTGTTGACTATATCAGATTAACAATGATAAAGAAGTCACCTAATGTTAGATCATTACGGTATATATATATCGATGTACGAGATATTTTCGTCGCGCCTATCAGAATTTTTAAGTCACCCCCTCTAAGTTAGTGTTTTAAAGTATACATCATATTTCTTTTTGTCAAAAAATCTCAGCTAATAAGCGCGGGTGTGCTTACGGAATAAAAACAAATCCACGCCGCCCATACTCATAATCTGCTCTAAACAAAAACTGTACGCATGCACCCTTGACAGCTGGTCATACCTTTAACTATTTGTGTTTACTTCGCTGCTCATATCCGTGCAGTCAAACCTCAAATTTCCTCTGAAATCGTACGTTTGCAACAAGTTGGACGTTTAGTCAAAATACATGAAAATTATTTTTTTCACTCTCTCCCATCTGTCAGCTTTTTTTTCAACGAGCGTTTCTTTTTTTTCTTCTTCTTTTCTTTATTTATACTAACATGTTTTGACACCACTTGAACTAATCTAATTGCTTTGGGTTTTTTATTTTTGTATATATTTAAATCTTTCGAACTATTCCCTTGTAAATTCTATTTCCACAGATTATCGCGAGCACTCATGTCTATTGCAAGTAAATTTATACTTCAACTTAACACAACGGAAGAAAACATTTACAAAAACATCTGCACAGTTATATATAGGAGGAACGGGTCTCACAAATTGGTCTCGTAAATCGGTTAACCAGTTTTCTAAATTACCGTTCCTGATATTTTCAAGAAACACTCGACAAGCATGTGTCTCGAAATCTTTAAATTAAAAAAAAAAAAAAAACAAAAAAAAAAAAAAAAAAAAATCGCGGAGTTTGACCTAAAAAAAATAATCCGGTTACTACCTCACGCTGTTTAGGGACCCTATATATATAAAACCTTAAACATTATTAGAGTTAGTTATTATGAGATCTAGACATCCTGTGCAATCATCCGGAAATATGAAATATCGATGAGAGCTTGTCACTCCTTCACCATCGGGTTAGGTCGCTGCGATCTGAAAATTCCATACCCATCGTTTCTATAGACGTTTTCATGTTTCCAATTAAGTCATAAACATATTGGTTAAAAATTATTCTTTAATTGCTTTTAGGGTTTTCCTTCCGTATCTTAATTTTTTTAAATTTTGAGAATTCATGAGAGTATGATTAAATTTGACATTTCACACGGGCATATTTCATGAAACCCTTTTACGGTAAAATAGCGTCTTCAAACGAACTATTTCTATATTCATACGCTCCTTGATTACAGCTGTAGTGCGTTCATGAGGAGATATGCCCATCATCATTGAAAACTTAACTATTTCTTAATTATGCTCACCTAGATACATATGTGTACATGTATTGCATTTATAATTATATATATATATACGTATACATATTCTGTTCTATAGTAAATAGAAATGATTCCGTCTCCTGTCCAGTGTTACACTGCATAGAGATTCACACTTGTAGGACGTATTTTCGCACTTTATCCTAGCGCGGAGATAATCTTTGTATTACTCCACCCATTAAGTAAACATATAGAAATACCAGTGAACAAACTGTCCCCACATATGTCATTCGGTAACATGTATTACAGTCTGTGAGAGCGTAATAAATTCTGACAAGGTCCATCGCATTATCGTGAGTGAAAACCGTTAAGATTGTGTTTGTAATCCCAGTCCGTCCCCGGGGACGTGCGCTTTGTAAGAAATGTTTTCAGAAACGTAATTGTTCGTCGTGCTTGTTGTGTGGTTTGACTAGAGCTGTGTGACAATGTGGGCGTTGAATTCTAAAGTTGAGTAGTAGACCCGGGGATTTTCATCTCAGCCTTATATTAGAACTCATCACTCTAGTTTTATTTTCAAAAGTACAGCGTATCTCTAACCGACATTGTCAAACATTTACATGACCAAGGTGCTTCATCAAAGGAACTCAAAAATGTCATTCAATCAAAGGCTATGACAGCTAGATACTACAAGCACGGTTCTGTTGTATGCAGAATTATTACATTGTGACACGTATTATGCTTTTATCAAAACCTTCATAGTTCTCGTGAAATAAATGGACAATCACTGTGTAATGCGTTGAAACTCGTCGCCATGGCCATGCAGTCACGTGTTCCAACCAAGTAGCTGTACATGTGGTCTGTACATGGCACATGTATCTAACAAAGTCTATTATATGTACAAACTAAGATATTGTAAAAAAAAAACACCAAAAAACAATTATGTTGGCGATAGCTGACTTTGACTCTACTCTGTACACTTCCCGTATATATAATTCAAACGTTATGACAAAAGTTTGAGTGACATACAGACAGACATATGGACGAAAAACACAGTGCCTCTGCTCTTCAGATATAATTTCTAAAATATTTTTTTTGATAAAATATCTTATATGAGTTACAAGTCCAACAATTTAGAATTATACGTTAACTCAACATATCAAGTGTAAACTTGCCACAGTCATTTATGCGCTATGCCACAGAGGACTTTTATTAAAATTTTACTGAATTCACAAAATGAATATTGTACTCACCTATACGTACATACCGCACCAACATGAAAAAGAAAGAAAAAGAATGTTAGTCTACTGAAATGTCATTACTAAATGTACACTGTACATAAAGCATACGATGCTAATGACCGCTGGACACAATCTTGCAAAGAGAGAAGAGACTTTCTTCTCTCCTCTCTAGGTTTTAACATTCTCTCATATGAATCTGTTCACTTTTTTTAATTTTCGCTATAGTTACAATTCTGAAAATTACAGCACGATAGAAATGTTATTCTATTTCGTACATTTCAGCTTGATGCAATGTAAATAAAATTGACTTGTAAATCCGCTCCCATACAACGTTATACTCAATACAAACATATCGTTGAGGTCTAATTTTAATTAGATTGTAGCTTAGTGTAATGTATTTTTATTGCTTTGCCGTCTTTTCAAGACTTTTCACACATACTGGGAAGTCACTAATGAATCCTATATCAACAAATATACACGGATGAATACGAATAAACCATTAGCAATATAGGCCTAAATTCGTAATGTTTGTAAGTGGAATTTGGAAAAACGGCAAATACAACTACATTGTATTTATTGAAACGAACACAATTACAGTTATTAGCAAAAACAAAACAAAAAAACAAACAAACAAAACAAAACAAAACAAAAAACAAAACAAAACAAAACAAAAAAACACACACACAAAAAAAACCCCAAACAATTAAACAAAACCCCAAAGTACCCCCCCCCCAAAAAAAAAATAAAATAAATAACCATTACATACTAAACAAAAGAAAATTAACGAATAAAAAATAAAAAAAAAAAGACAACAAATAAACAAACATTTGATTAAAAACCTAACAAAATAAAATATATTAAAATGATCAAACCAATAGCTAAATATTCCAATCTTTATTTCAGCAAATGTAAACTCTACATTCTAGATATAAATGTGAAACACAGTTAACTTCAAAACAAAATTCAGTTCTAATTGCTTATGATATACAGAGTTAACTAGATTATTTCAATGGCACTCGTTTCTGTCTTAGAATTATTATTTTTTACGCCGATGATTTATCCTATACAATTATGTCAAATAATTGTCAGATCTCTTGATCAAATTAAAATGTCCGACTAAATTTGATTTTTGTGTGTTTGCAGAATAAAGGAGAAGTTTGATGACAGGAAAAGCTTTCCCTGTATTGTATGCAAGATAAGGACGAAACAAAATGACTGGAAGAAGTGTGTTGAAATAAGGAAATTCTTGGGAAAAAAATAAGCTGGATGCAAAACCACTTGATAGAGAAAGGAAAATACTAAATAGTAAAGATTTTATTTATGGTTAATGCACTGCGCCAAAGAATGATTTCCTTAGTTTTATATGGAATAGATTATCATTTAGAACTATTGGACTGAGTTTAATGTTTTATCTCTTACTATAGGCACTGTACCCCACGTGGAGTCAGTGGTCTATAGTACCTACAATTATTACGACTGATGTGCAAAAATGAAAGTGCACAGTGTTGGCAACATGAAGCGTCATGTGTCTGAAATATAACAATGCCACTATGAGGAATAATAATAGAATGAAAACCGGCGAATGATTAATTCTAGATTCTATGTTGTCATGGCGATCAATATACATGCATGTCTACACGTAATATTGAAACGAACATGTAAACAAATCTCCGCAAGTTCAGCCCAACTCCTCGTAAAAAAAAATTCGTTCCATGCAATCAATGGAACAGCTCTACCCCTCGGATTGTCATGATGATCAATATTCGTGTAATTAATGGGGCAGCCCCACCCCTCGGAAATAACCATTCCGTGCAATCAATGGGACAGCCCCATCTCTCTGAAACAACCATGCTGCGGAATTAAAGCATGGATAACAGGATAAGATTGATCTTAAAACTGTGGAACAATTCTTGCTCAAACTGAATAATAGAAAAAGTCTCTTAAAGCTTATTTCAAGCAATAAACCCCAGAGCTACACCATGCCTCAGTGTATCTGATCACACAATAAAACCAATCCTATATTTGGGGATCACTGAACTGTAAAATGTATTGTAACATCCTATATTTGGGGATCACTGAACTGTAAATGTTGTAAATTCAGAATGAGTAATAATTTCTATTTAACTCAGACATTCTTGAACAATATATGTGAAAAACTTCACTTAAAGTGTTGTAAATTTTTCTTGTTGTACGTACTTGACATTTCGCTGTTTTATCGGAACTCGGTAGTCTCCCGTCACACTAAATGATTCTGTATGTTGGGTACTGACAACGACTAAATCATTTGGAAGAGGACCAGACTAAATTCACTACTAAATATATATACATTCTAAAAGGTGGCATATTAATGATAAATCCTCTTCGTGTGAATTACTACACATTTTAGAAAATACACCAGAACTAAAGGGATCCCTTGATAACAGAGAAGAAGAAAGATTAGCAAGCGCCAAGCAGTTAAAGTTTGAAGAGACTTATCTGCAATGTATCATCATGGCAAGACATTTTGAACAGCTATTCAAGAAGGCAAACATCGTCAAAAATAAAATTGTCTATATGAAGTACGAATTAGAAGAAGGAACGTGCTCGTGGAAGGCACAAGCTTTGAGACCAACGGAGAAAAAAAGGAATGGTGGAGCTTGGAACATGTAACAGCCGGACACGGGAAAAGATTAAGGAATATGGATCAACAAGGGAAAAACATTGTCAGAAAGATTCCACATCAGAAAAACATATGTTATTGTAAAAACCTAAAAGTAATGTTACGTCAGATATTAGTTCAATATACATATACCAGCTGAAGACGGGGGCAGTGGGAGGACAGCGTTCAGCCTTATGTGCACGTAATAGGGATAAATCAGGGGAAAAAACATTGTCATAAAGATTTCACATCAGAAAAACTCATGTAAAAACTTAACCTAACGAAGTGTAAAGTTATGCCAAATATAGTTCATATCCATGTACACATATTTTAAAAGATTTTTCTTTCTTGTTTGGAATTTATTTTCATTTGTTTCTATTTGTACATTAATATATATAGATGCCTATTTTCAGCGAGAGCACCACTGCTACTCCGTCGATACATTGTTACATGTATTGTCTGTCCAATTCTTCCCAGCTTGGTATACACGACCATTTTCAATAATACTATAATTTTACGTTAATTCACATTTCTACAAAATTAAAATTAGGGTATGTACATTATTATTTACCATGTCTGTTTTAGAGTTAGCATATATTGATAGTTTTTGGTAAAGTCAAGTTAAAATGTAAGTCCGCTCTTATATAATTACAGAGGTTTGTGTATGGACACTACAAAAAAAGGGAGAGAATCTTCAAATAACCGGAAATCGAACCCGGACCATCACTAATCAGGCGATCGATCCACTGAGCTAACCAGGCCAATATATAAAGCACGGCACATCAGGACAGTACAAAGTTTAAACTTATTCGGAAATCATACATGTAGGAACTCGCAAAATGTCTATGTAGTTTGTTTATGCTTAGTCTCTGCATACAGATTTGATACCCTGCTAATTTCACATAAAGAACGTATAAACGTACAATATCAGTATCGCTTTTGTTGTCTTTTATTTCTTGTCTTGTGAATTTTTTTTCATTTAGGGTAATAAAAAACAACTCCATTAATTCATTATCTGGAAGTGCATTAAGAGTTATCACCCTTTGTGCCATCTCAGTCAGCATAATGAATATGATGTCAGAATACTACTAGTAGTACGGGTTTTGAAAGATAATGCACTCCTCTTCGGAATGTGCTCAATCTGTTTGTCGAAACCCGAACTTCTATTGTGGTATAGTACGGTCAAGTACATTAAAAAAGTACCATTATCATATAAGTGGGAAGCAAACATGTAGGATGATTAGTACTTAGAAATAAATTTACATATTCTATTGTTAGTACATGTNATGTGCTCAATCTGTTTGTCGAAACCCGAACAATAAATTTACATATTCTATTGTTAGTACAATAACAGCATATTTCATTAAAATACACAGGACTGATTACATACATTTTCAATGAATTTATATGTACATGAACCAGTTTTTTACAAAGTGTTCTTTGAATATCTACAACTCCGAATATAGATAAAGGGCTCACGGCGGGTGTGACCGGTCAACAGGGGAAGCTTACTCCTCGGAGACACCTAATCACGGGTGTTTCTATGTGTTCGTATTCGTCCTTCTCTATTTTAAATTCTTTACTAGATATATGATATCCATGCGTTACAAGTATCATAACATTTTATCATTTCTTTTTTAAGCGGTAACTCTTTGCGACAGTACAGACATCCAACGACATATGAAATGCGACGTGGTTATGGAGTAATATATACCATGTTAAAAAGCTTCACTGGAATTAAATAAAAATGTTTTTGTTGTGAGTTTTTTTTCCCTTCTTTTGTTTTTTCAATACCAATTCTTTTTATTGTTTATATTTCAGCAGCATCACATTCGTTGAAACAAAATCAACAGACAGACCGACGGGCAGACGCTAGTTACATTTACATGCACCACACAGACTGNGCATCACATTCGTTGAAACAAAATCAACAGATAGACCGCCGGGCAGACGTTAGTTACATTTACATGCACCACACAGACCATGAAGAAAAGTGATTATTCATAATATCGTCAGTACTTGCAAATCATCGTTGAAGTTACTAGAAGTTAAAAATCATTAGTGCTAAAATTCAGCTCGAGTGATTGTTGTCAAAGCACGGAAAGATCTACGGAACGATTTCCTCCGCGATTAGCGACCCCGAGCGATGGGAAGTGATTTCTACACCATGTGGCGCGGGGCCATAGGGGAAAGGGTTGATTGATTCCTGCAATACGTGTCACCGGAGCTTACAGAACGCTTTATATATCACTATAGATACATAGTAATAATCTTACTGGATGGTGTAGCCAAAAGGCAAAGGTTCGTGACGGCCAAGTCTCTGTTCGATGTCGATCTCGCCAATATTCATCGTCCCAATTAATTGGTATCTTAAAGTTTACAGACCTTTCCTATAGCCAATGCTATAAAGAGACCATAAATTACGCTCAGAGACCTTTATATAAAATTAAGTTCCTCAAATTGTTATCCATTCTTCTAGTGCGCTCCCATTGAGAATCATCAATACTCAAGAAATAACGAAAACATTTGTTTGATCTAGATCAATGTAAGACAAAAATTATGAGACATCTTGTGGGTTAATTGAATTTCGTTTGTACTCTCCCGTCAATTTGGACTTTCTATAATGAGACAAGGGCCTTGTGCGAAATTTTGGTCTGGAACAAATTCCATACACCAATCTGACATTCGTCAAGAACAGAGTAAACTCGAACGACAAACAGATCAATGAGGAAACTCATTTAATCTCACAATGCAGTCAGATTCCATATTCTAAAGAAATCTGGAAAGTGGCCCAGCTAAATCGCCGCAATCTTACACCCTTATAAAGACTTTTCTACAGAGACGGTGTACGGCTCACTGGGCCCTACCAAGAAGCTTAGCCAAGAACAAGCCTATTTAATTTACCGCCTGACAACATTTCAAATAAAGACATTGTGATTAAGGAGAATCACTTCCGGTGAGTTATGCGCATACTCCTGTATCCATTTTCAGCATGAATAGTAAGTGTAAAAGTGTCGTAGAGAATCATTTGGCTTTCTGAAAAAAGGGCATTGCACTCGCGTTTTTTTTTTAAATGAGGATAATTTAAGAAATATGTAACTCATTAATCTAATCTACTTTCTATGATAGAACACAAGAACACACAGTGAAATGGAGTGTGGGCAGGGGAGGGGAGGGGGAGGGATACGTGATTAGGTGAAGGGACGAAGGAGGGAGAGGGGCTAGAGGCGGAGATGTTCAACCTCGAACCGGCATGCAGACAACATTTGAAATACATTGCATAACAGAATTATTGAAACAAATCCTCGGACTTCTCTTACTAAATTCTATTTCTAAATGTTAGAACGAGCAAAGGCACAGAAGAGTAATGGAAATTTAAAAGTTAAAGAGAAAGAGTAATAGGACGAAAAGTCAAAAAATACTTTACCTAAAAAAAATATTAGGACGGAATGTATAAAGAGAAAACGTGACCTAAAAAAGTATCAGGGCGGCATAAGTATATCAAAGTGTCAGATAGCATTAAGTTTCAGAATGCTGGGATAGCACATACAGAAATAAGAGTGCTGGAATAGCACAGGGATATACACTGTAACAGTGCTGAGTCCGCGCAATAATGTTACAGTGCTTGGGATACCACATGATTCTCATGATCACAGTGTCCTGGGATAGCACAAAGAGACCAGAGAACTGAGATAGCGCTGGAACAGGAATAGCACAAGAACAGGGGTAACAAAATGAATTACAGCACCAGAAAATCCGATGAAATAGCACAAAAAGCACCTATACATGTAGCACCTAAATACCTGGGTAGAATATAATTGTGTAGGTATACAATATATATGTGCATGTGTGAGATTTGGAAAGGAAGGATAAAAGTATGTTTATAGAAGTGAATACATCTCATTACAGACAATATATACGCAGTAGTGACGTAATAGTGACACTCTCTGGTTTTTCTGCTGTAAAGTACATATAGTTCGCATTGCTGATGTCATAAGCCACAACACTCACTCGTGTCACCTTGATCAAGCTAATCCTTAGAAAGATTTTAAAAATATTTTCTACCCTCTTTATTCCCACGAAAATATTAGACACATATGACCCCAGCCTTTCCCAATGGGATCCTAGTTTAACTTAATTGAATCCTCACGACAGAAGGTGAGGCAGAGGTGACGTTTCAATATCAATATTAATAACATGGCCTTGTTGTTCTTTAAAGATTTTAAAAGCATATTTTGCACATATTCCTGTATCATGAAAAACTTGTTCCCCAGTTCTAGATTGAACCTAAACCCAGTGTTCGTAATTTTGAAGAAGTATAAAACCGAATCCATGCAGCTTGGGGATATTTACATATCAACATTATTACATGTATACCTGTGCTGCTTTTGAAAAGATTTTCCTTCTACAGTTTCTCGTATGCAGTTTCATCACCTGAATTCGACTGATTACACAAAATCAGTAAATGATAAGTATTCATGGAGTAAACACACGGATTACGGATCTCGTTGCTCCTAAGTGTCATATCTAGGATAATGCATGCAAATATGACATTATTTTTATGTTTTGTCGATAGTATTTTGTATTTCCACATTTGTAATTCAATCAGAAGCCGCTTTCAATACATCTTATCGTTCTCTTCACTGACACAGGTTCACTCTGTCCTACTTAGGCATCAAACATACCACTAATTGCACCTTCTATCTCTTAAAAAAATGGTGTATTGGCCTTGTGTTTCAGGAGAAGTATTATAAAATGGGTAAAGTTTACAGACGGACAGACATACATGATCAGGTGCGCTCATTTGAACTTATAGTTCAGGTGAGTTAAAAAGATATTTTATCATGTACATAAACACACAATGATATGTCTAATAATGCATAAACATGTCACGGGATGTAGTATATTATATTGTGATTATTGATATTCAATGTGAATTTTTCGCAAATTCATTAATCATGTTAATTCCCTTTGACAGTGACTGTTATTGGAATGCCCGGGAGAGCAAGGGTGTGTTGGACTGGTTTTTTCTTTATTTGGGAGTGAGTGCGCATGTCGAGCGCTAACTTTGATATCGCACATTAACACCCCCCCCCCCCGAGAGCCGGACATGGACATATCTGCTTTACCGCACTTGTTCCATGACTACAGAATACATGTACTTAGAAATCTTCTGGATAAAGCTGTATAACAAGACCCACTACGCAACGTCGCGTCACATATCCATTCCATAATTCAATTAAACAGAGCTTCCTCCTTATTTTCTGCTTTGGGGTCTTGATTGAATTCGTATTTTATTAAAATTCTAGACATCTTTATGGCATATCATATTGTGAACAATCAGGTGAATGAACGAAAGTCACCAGTTTCTCGACTGAATTTCTTTCCCCGCGTCTTAGTAAGCGTACTATCGCAGCCCCTCATTTGACAATAATTCCCATGACAATTAATTCACGCGGCTTTAGTCTGTTTGTACAGCGTTTAATTGGGGGATGTTTATAAAGAAACCGACCATGGTCTCTTGGGTGTAAATTAATAACAAATATCTAGGTATAACGGACCCGAACACAGCCCCAAAAGGCAAATATTTAAAAAAAGATCCATTTCCTAATACGAAAACATATGTTGCCATTTCCTGATAGAGTGTAAAGTATTGTGGATTTGGCGGTGTGTCATGCGGAAATCACAAATGCTTAAGCTTATCGCCTTATCAGAAATTTTCCATTAGTATATGAGATTTACACAACAGAAAAAATGCAATAAAACACTCGTTTTCTCCTGACTGTTAAGCCGCACAATGAAACACAAGTCAAATAAATTCTCAATAAACATTCAAGAAAAGTATAAAACGAGACTTAAGAATTCCGCACCTACGAACGCCCAGAGAACGACAGACCATTAAGAAATATTGCGTTTGAAACGTGTTTACTGGAAATAGTGTAAGAAATCATTTACATACTATGCGCATGTAGATATCAAAACACCCATAAAAAATGCAAGATGAGCACATTTTTCGCCAGATACACAGAGATTAGCATGGATGTTATCTGAAAGCATTAAAGGTCTCCAAGAAACAAGATATGATAATGATTGTGGGTTAGAATAGGTCCCCAGCATCCCCTTGCGTGTCGTAAGAGGCGACTGAATGGGGGCGGTCCTTGGGATGAGACCGTAAAAGCGAGGCCCCGTGTCACAGCAGGTGTGGCACGATAAAGATCCCTCCCTGCTCAAAGGCCCTGTGTGTCGAGCATATGCCTAAATTTTGAAGCCATTCACCGGCAATGGTATGAGTGAAATATTCTCGAGTGGGACGTAAAACAATAAATACTAATAATCAATCAACCCATCAAGTCATATTGAGACGTCANACTAATAATCAATCAACCCATCAAGTCATATATATTGAGACGTCTTTTAAAGGGACATGGACACGTTCTGAGCTAAAAATGTTCAAATTTTAGATTTCCATTTTTAATGTTTACAATGCTCACTTAGGGTAATTTTAATCGTCAGCAAATTTGTTGAGCTACAAGTGAGCTCGAGCCATGTTGATTTTTGTTTACCCTACATTGAATATTTTAGATTACGTTCCTAAAGCCGATTTTCCATATTACAAGTTTCATTCTGAACACAATTAAACAGTTCCTAGTGATTCTCACATCTCATTTTGTTTTAACATGGTAATTTCTGTGAAGCAATCTTATGTAACAAAAACAAGATCGAGCTTGTTTCCATTGTGAAAGAATTATAAGTGCTGTATCTCTCTTGTAACTCAACAAATGACGTTCAAATTTTTGCTGACCATTAGAAATACCCTAAGTGAGCATTTAACATTAAAAATGGAATCTAAAATTTGAACATTTTAGTCAGAACGGGGTCTTTTTTCGATCCATGTCTCAGATTTTCTAATACTTTATAAACTGCGTTTTACGTACACTTCTACTATCAGTAACATGTAGTGCTTGGACTACCGCCATAGTAAAGTATACTTCAAAGCTAAATAAACAGGCACATATAGGATGTTTCAGCGACGTCAAAACGCCCTGTCATGGCACGGGGGCTCCAAAAACATCCGCCACTCTAATTTCTACCGATCCGCCATATACATGTACTTTCCGGAAGTCGAAAACACAGGACCTATACGCCAAAGCAGCGGTTGAATATGCTAAGCATGCCTTTAGATTCCACGAATAACATTTTCCATGGCATTGGCCTTTCTAATTGAATGTGATATTGAAGTCTTGTGAATTCTGACTTGCAAGAAACACTGTATACGTAATTAGTATTCGTCAAATATTATTGTGGCAGATATCTGGGAGCTAATTAATGTAGTCATGTTGGCTGTGAATTTCACTAACATCAGCTACAGCTGACTGTTCTCATGGCTCTGTGCGTAAATATTTGCTTTTCCCCCCACTTCGCTTTAGAGGACCACGCGTATAATACACAATTTATTCGTATCATATTATACACCCTTCGGGTTTTTTAAGGGTAGGACCCTAACATATAGGATTTTTTCCTCCTGCCTAACTCTATATACAATAAAGTACTTGCTTATACATGTATTATCAAATGAAAACCCTTGAACAACCCATCGAATAATCGATGTCCGAAGTCTAAAAACAAACAGGTT
>CAJDSM010018377.1:1642-17146 GCA_903981925.1 Ostrea lurida
ATATCCCCCCGCCCCCAATAAGTATATACCTTAGTAAATATCCACTCAACGGCATGTAAACCTTTTCAGGTTCCAGTAGTGACATCCAAATTCGACAGGTGTCCGTAACCCCTATGCCAATCCAGGTCCCGGGAGATATACACCTCTCAGTTGATGGCAGTCTGACAAATACCATAGGAAGTTCTAAAATGACCCTCTCCATACACAGGGAAACATTTTTAGGTCTGGAAGTTCCAATTCCTTGCCTTCTACATGTGGGCTCTTGGTAAGTCAAATTTAGGATCTGATCATGTTAGTTGCAAACCGTTTTTGTGCCCCCAAAAAACTTCGAGGAAGCATATAGTCGTTTCTGTGTCGTCTGTCCGTCCGTCCGAGCTAATATCTCCTAAACTTGATACAATTTATCTCACAATGGCTTGTGAGCCAAGGTCTTTCAGATCATTTTAAAAATGTCATGGTCAATCCGATCATATAAATGTTCCTCATTTCAACAAGTTCCCATCTCGTAAACCTTTAATTTCATCATAGATTTAAACAAGTATTGATCCCACAGATAAATAACAGGCAACTGGTTTTCAGGCATGCTTCTAAAAATCTAAAGTGGGGGAGAACACTGAAAAAGGGGGGGGGGCAAACTTCTAAATATGCTGACTTAATGCAGAAAAAAGAAGTTACTTGACGACCAAAAGTGGGTTTGGGTGGGGGGGCAAAACATACCGTTTGGCGCCGCCCACCCCCCCCACCCTTTTCAAAAAGTGTGTGGGGGGGGGGGGGGGGGGAAGGATGCTCCTACGCCCACTTGTTGTGCACTTCCCCGCCGTAACATGAGTTCATAAATCTATCTGCGAACTACTAGTAGTAGTAGTTAAGTTTCTACTTTTTTGCAAGCCTTTGTAAAATGACCTACTTGTGAGATAACCCATGCAGGTATCTGAATTACTTAAATCAACCTAGATTAAAGTTAAAAAAAAAATATCTATCTATATATAAGTTAATTCATTTTGTATGTATTTATATTATATAGATAGATTTTTTTTAAAATTCATCTATTGATTATAATTCAGATACCTGTGGGTTACAAAAATCCACACTTCAGATGCCTGTGGTTTTGGGAGCATCCATCAGTTTTACTGACATTCTTGCTTTTTTCCTTCGCCGCATGTAGCATCGGTGTAATTACTGGGTTAATTGCGTATATATTTACCGACAAGAAGTCGTGTTTTTCTTTCCTTTTCTTTAAAATCGAGGTCAGAGACAATAAGTACGGACGAAATATCGTACACACGTAAATCAAAGCATGCAGCGCTGTAACTCGTGAAAAAATGTTTTTCCCTCGACTTATTACAAAATATTTTTAAAAATTCTATTACAAAGCATTTTAGCGTATGAAAGTACCAAAAAAAAACCCAACCAAAAACAAAAAAAAAAACCAAAAAAAAACCAAAAAACAAAAAAAAACAACAAAAAAAACCCAAAAAAAACAACAAAAAACAAAAAAAAAACAAAACAAAAAAAACAACAGGTTAATTGTGTAAAAATCCAGTATATTACATGGAGAAGTGTTGTATACTGTGTAAAATGTGCAGGCTATAGATTGTAAAAGTTTAACTGGTTCTTCTCAATTTGCCATTGGTGTAACAAAGAATCTGGTTATTTCAATAATAGAGCTCAAATAAAAAAATAATAATACACCCCCTATAAAAAAAAAAAAAACAGCAGTAGGGGGTTATCTTTTTTTTTTTATATTGAGCTCTATTATTGAAATAATTCAGACTTCCTTGGTGTAACATTTCTTATTTCAGTACATACAACGATCTGTGCACAATGGTGGACCAAATGATTACGGAAAACTGGGCAGGGATAATGGGAGGTATAGGCCAACAAGTCAACACTATGCTGAGTAGCGCGGGGGTGAATGCCAGCCAATGTCCGCAGACTCCAAAGGAACTACACATCACCGACTACACCATCACGATCCCAAAGATTCCCGCCGTCCTCAGTTGGTTTGCAGCGGTAATTACTATTTTTTAAAATGCCTGGCGGCTATTTCATTTTGGCGAGCCAATATAAACATAAACTCAAATAATGGAAGATATGATGCGCGCCACTCTTTTCCAACAAATAATGATGTCTTAAATTCTCAATTATTTCGCACATCAATTGATTAATTAATCTGCCGAACTGATGAGCGCTATGGTGGAATTGCTTTCATTCATGCTTTATTTCCTCCATAGCTAGAGGGAGATTTGTTAACATATTAACAATAGTGAATACATACAAAAATCATAAGTAATAATTACATGAATAGCTCTGCATACACATACATTCATACTAGTAAATGTCACTTTATACGCAATAAAAAACAATACCCTATATATGAAATAGCATGTCAACAATTTACAACCGTCTAAGTAAGATGGAAAACAGTATGATTGGGTCTATCCCTAGTACCTACACTGACTTAGCAAAGTAAAATATAAACATACTAGATAAATAGCTATGGTATATCTACAAGAAACAGGTATAGACTCTGTGATTGGGTCTGTCCCTACCTACAGAGACCTGCCTCACTTGAGATGTCCCAATACAACGTAAAGTCAAAATGTATATTGGTTAGAATAAGTATACAGAACTGGAGGGTTTGCCGAGTGCACACATGAGAATAGTAGCTAATTAACATTTTTTATTGGATTGTTAATGTTCCCAACGATTTGAAGGGGTTGACACTCTATGGTATCGCGCTATGGTGGAATTGCTGAATAGTTGATTGATATCATATAAATAATTTAATGCGCGCATTGATTTATTGTCTCTTCCATTGAGTTAGTGATATTCAGTGAATGCGCTAATAATTCTTGAAGAGAGAGAGAGAGAAGAGAGAGAGAGAGAGCGAGAAGAGAGAGAAGAGAGAGAGAGAGAGAGAGAGCATATCTTCAAGTCAATATATCCACAATTTAATGATCTCTTTAATTGAAATGTTTTGCTTTTCTTTGAAAGAGTTGATTCGCGCATTACTTCCTCATTCAAAATCATGGTAGATAAGTAAGGACCTGCCGAGTATCGGCGGGAGCCCTATCGGTATAAATCAGCTTAAATTCCGTCCGTCACAATTTTCGCGCGATAATTGAAAAGGGCTTGCACCAATTAATATGAAACTTTAGGACTGTGTAAATATCCATTGAAGTCAGCTCCCGTTCGATTTTGAAAACGTTCGATTTAATATGGAACTTTTTTCATGAAAAAGTCACAAACAGTTTTCGCGCGATAACTCATATGGAACTTTTTTTTATGAAAGGGTGTTTTTCAGTTTTCGCACAAAAACTGAAAAACGCTTTCACTAATCAGATTGAAACTTTTAGAAAGTGTATACCCTCCATAGAGGCAACTCCTCTTTCGATTTTGAAAAAATTTCTTATTTCCCGTTTTTCCAGTTATGGAATTTATAAAAAAGGGAAGTAATCAAAAATGTTTGCAGAAACTTGTATGACAGTTTTAGAGACATACTCCCGTCGAGGCTCATTAAGAGGACAGACGTGCGAACGAACTCTGCGAAAGTTTGTTTTAGAGAGTGTTAGCATGGGCGTAGAGCGGGGGGGGGGGGGGGGCAAAAGAGTATGTATTTGCCACCCACCCACCACTTTTTTTCTGCATAGTCACACAATTTTGCCCCTTAACCCCCCCCCCTTGTTTTTGCTTGTCACATAATTTAGAAGCTCCCCTCCCCACTTTCAGGGATTTTTTAGAAGTATGCCCCCCCCCTTCTTCAAATCAGTCCTACACCTATGAGTGTTAGAATTTATCCTCTCGCAACTTTTCGTGGACAGAATATAGCAGTCCATGTGACTGTGTGTGTATGTGTCTGTATGAACTCTGTGAAAAGATAGAAGCAAGGGTATTCATCAGAGGATCATCAAACCTTGCACACATTGTTTCCAATGGAGAGAGGATGCACCCTATTGACGTTCAAGGTCAGGATTCAAAGGTCAAGGTCACTTATTGACTATTGCTAAAAATCTTGTGAAAATGATAGATTTAAGCAATGGCATTCATCAGATGATCACTAAACTTTCCATAAATGTTACCTATGGAGAGAGGATGAACCATATTGATTTTCAAGGTCAAGGGTCAAAAGACAAGGTCACTATTGAGTACTACTTAAAAATCATGGAAACAGCATCCATCAGAGGATCATCAAACCTTCCACAAATGTTACCCATGGAGAAAGATTTTTTAAGGTCAAGGTCACTATTGACTATTTTTTAAAAGAATTATCTTGCAAACATGATATAAGCAAGGTCAATAATCAGAGGATCACTAAACCTTCTACAAATATTGTTAAGGGTCAAAGATTTGAGTCAATATTGATTACTGTCTGAATATTTTGTGAATTAGATGGAACATATTTAATGGTTCAACCAGCGGGGCCCTCTGTGATGTTGCCACATCACTTTTTCTAGTTAAATATATCTTCAGTTGAATCAAAGATAGCACTATAATATCATTTATAAAAATGAGCCCCAAATGCAATTTCGTGAGTAATTAGCCCCCTGCCCCCCCTTCGATGTGCGCATCAGTCGAATCGGGGAGAGCAGCAACTGCATTAAAGGGTGCATCAAATCAATTTATTGCTCATATCCAATGAATCAATGCGCGCATCTGTTCAATCATTCAATTACTGCTATCGTCAATAGAACCGATGTGCGCATTAATCCAATTGATGAGATTGGGTGTCCAAAGTTTTACCTAAAATATATATAAAAGGCGAAACATTTTAAATCATTTTATGAAGAACAAGTTAAATAATTTTTGAAACAGAATTTCATGTTAATTCCAAGTTTGATCAAACCATACATGGGAAGACTAAACGATTAAATGTATGTATCATACAGATAATTACATCCTTAGTGTTTTTATTTCGGTGTATTCGTGATTATTCAGGGCGATTACCACGTGACAGTTAAAGTGAACGAGAATGCCTCTGGTAGACAGCTACTGTGTCTGGACCTCCAGCTCTCTATAACAGAACACAAAGATCCGGGTAGTTCAGGTTGGCTGTTAGGCAGACGAAAGAGACGATCCCAATAACCAAGCGGAATTTAGAATCTATGTTAAGGTTCCATAGCACTGACATTGGGTTGGATATGTTTATAAGAACTTGCAGTGATTCTTGAATAAAAATTACTTTGTTGGTATATCTGTGAGTTAATTATTCTGCTCGAGTTAAACTGGCTAGAATTTTTCCTAGTTGTAGCATTTTTTTGATTTTCAAAGATAATTGACTGTAGTTTTAGTGTTCCTAAAATTAAAGGAAAACGTAACATGTTCAATGCAGAGGGTCGGAACAAGAAAAAGTAGAAAAAAATCAAGCCAGTCTAACTTAGGAAAAACTTAAATGGGCATCAAGAGTCAAAGAAAATGGAAATACTAGTGATAATCAATGATAACACAACTTGCGCTCTACCCAGTGGAACAACTCCATGCAAAGGGTCTAGTGTACATGTAGCTCTGGCAAATTTAGATGACAAAATTTTGGGCTAATGAAACTGTATGAGAATTCTATTTCTTATTTTGAATTATCCTGATGTTTGCATGTACTCCCAACAGATGTCTGACACTTTGTTAAAGAAGTTATATTGAACATTTTCCATTGAAAAAAAAAAGATTCGAGTGTTTACGAGATCTTTTGGGAAAGATAAATTTGGACTCTTCTCACTACCACTGAAGCAATGTCTGCACATCTCTCACAAACCCCGTTCTGTATCACAAACACTGTACCGTAGTCTGTCTATGAATAACTTTGATGTATATAGTGACTCCCCTTATGTTCAACCTAGTTCCTATAGTAGACCAATAGGACATTATGCCTCATAGCCACCCTACATCAAACACCAGAGCATGTTGTGACCAGAGTAGAGAATCTTTGACAGGCAAAATAAGTGACCCACCAAATATGTATCTGCATGCTACATTTGGAAGTCACAGTTCTCTGTGATACCCCGACTTGCAAAACATGTATTAAAAAAAATGACAGAGAATGAAAAACCGTACTATTCATCCATTCAGGAACGTTAGTTCAGATCAGCTTTTGATTTTGAGTAAATATTCATATTGAAATTGATACAAGCAACAACTTAAAACATGCACAAGTATCACTGTAAAAAACATTTTTACACAGTGTTTCAAAAAGATCAATTTGAAATACATGTACTTACTTAGTACATGTATATCAATTATCTAAAATGCATATATATGATTTTACATATATAACATACATTATAAGCATACAATGCAACTGATTTAAAGTACATTTGTACTTGACAGTTTACTAAAATGAATCACAGTCTCGAGACCAATGGACCACAGCATTCTCCTTCCTGTGCAGATACAGTTTGGATCCCATACGTTTGTTGTGGTGATCGGACACATGTACAATACACTAGGATACTTGCATATAACATATCTATGATAATAAATGATATATATATATATTATTACTACGGTAACTTGATCCGAAGAGTCGGATCACGTCGAGTTGATAGGAACGGATCATCAGATTACACGAGAGTTTGATCTGATGATCCGCGCCTGTCAACGAGATGTGATCCAACTCTTTGGATCAAATTACTGTAGTAATGATAAATTTATTACATACCCCCTTTTCTATCTTATTAAATCGATCTAAATACATGTATATCAAAATACACAAACATACCGTGAATTATTTGTTGTGTACACACAGTTTTCTTTATGACGTAGTCGACATTCTCCACAAAAATGTTGCATTGATGCATTGTTACATCATCAGTTTCAGAGAATACCGCTACGGAATCGGAAAACGACAGTGTGGTGATCCAGAAAATCGGATCACACTCTGGGAATTTTACAGTATCAACACTCGGATCATTGATGGGTATAATAATAAATCAAAATATCACAAAGCTGATTGTTGTATTTACTCAACTGGTTTCTTTCTTCCTCCAGAGGTATATAACGAATAACTTGGTAACACATGAACACAATAACTAAAAGTTATCACAATTTGCTTTAGAATACTAATTATCAATTTTTGATGAAATCAAATTTCATTATTATTCAATCAATATATCCTAATAGTTCTTATTTTAAATATTAACTAAATCTCATGAAAACTTTGCAAACTTTTTAAGAGTAGAAAATGACAAATTACTACACATTTTATCATCTCTCAATCGGGGTGTTTATCTCCTGGGATGTTCCATGTGAAAGTATGCATCCTTGAGGTTAAAATATGCAAATCATGGAATGTGAATTTTGAAGCACAATAACTTTGTCAAGCAGTGTCAGAATTTAATTTTCAAATCACATCTTGTGTACCGGTATATTAATATTAAAGAAACATATAAAGGGTATAATTCAATGAAAATTAGTTATTAGTATGATAGTTACATTGATGATGGATGCTGCACAAGCTATGAGCAGAAAATTTTACCAGAGCCTACAGGCTAGGTGAGCTAAATCAACAGATATTACATCTTGTTTCATGTGATACATAAATCAATATAAAACATTACAACAAACAATCGGGCACAAGCCACATGCATAAAAAGGTGCTTCTTCCATAATGAAAGTGGCACTGGGTAAAATATTTAGTAGGTCTCTTGAGATAATTATAACAATAACTTCTAAATTCTAGGATTTCTGTTTCCATTTCAATGCAAGCTTTTCTTTCATCCTGCGGTTACTGGGATGGTTGTACCCTAGGAAAACTACACCATGCAACAGCAAGGGCATATGTGTTTCTGAAACGAAATTCAAAGTCATAACACCTCTACAAATATCATAATTCATACTATTGAGCGCTCTGGGTGCTTAAAAAATTGAAGGGAGGGGGGGGGGGGAAGGGGTATTCATCAGTTGTTTTGAAATATTTGCAATAAAATTTTGACTTTGACAAATGTTTAATAACTATTCTAAATGATTTGATATGGTTATACATTGTACTTTCCTTTACAATAATATAATCCAATAATATTGACAGATAACAGACAAATTTCAACTGAACATATAGCTAAGGTAAGCTAAAATCTAGTTCTGAAGTTTTGTGTACATCTAACACCATGAAACAGATGACATGACAAGTTTAAAAGAAGACAAGATACATACCATTGATCAGGTTTGTGAATTCATTCCATCTGTTTAGGAAGTTCACTTGTTCACTTCTTGACATTACTGTTGGATTTGCTCCACGTTTGAAACAAGCCTAATTTGGGGTAGAGAAAATATCTATACTAGATTCAACCTAAGTATAAATAATTTCATTTAAAATTGAATATTGAATGAAAAGTATCTCATCAAAAAATAATGCACATGCAGCCTTTGAGATAAACATGCTTTACTAGCTTGCAAGTTTTAAATTTGTAACTCAATCACTGAATGCTGAAAACATCAGATGGAATTTGATCAGATTTACCGTCCACACATTAATGATATCTGATAAAATCCAGTTTTCATTTAGAAAATATTCATGAAAGCTTTCACACGAACATTTTCTTACAAACATGTGTGACGTTTCCCAAAAAACAATTACAACACCTTACCCATTTCTCAAAAACACAGTTACAACACCTTACCCATTTCTCAAAAAAAAACCAGTTGCAACACCTTACCCATTTCTAACCAAAAAAATACACCTTACCCATTTTTCAAAAGATAGTTATAACACCTTACCCATTTCAGCTCTGAGTCACTTAATACTGATGTTGAAACCTTTGCCAGCGCTTTGTCAATGAAGAATTGGATTTGTGTATCTTTGGTCATGTTCTTAATTCGAAGCTCATTACAGTGTGCTAGATGCATCTAAAATGAATATGCAACAATAACTGTTAAACACCACTTCAAAGAATCTTTAAGTAACAATAGGCCCCTAGGCCTTAACAATCACCTTAGTATCACACAACAAAAACCTAATTAGCAGTGTCATATGCTCAGTCATCTTTTAAACTCTGAACTGGATGCTGTTGACTGAGAATTATCAAAAGCAATGATTACAAAATTTAATGTTACAGTCAGGACAAATATTTCTAATTTTTATCTTGGTCATACAGCTTTGGTTTGAAGTCTTGTGAGAAGGCAATGAGTTTGACCTTGAGATCAAGGTAAAGGTTTTACCAGAGGGTCATGCATTGTAAGTGATATAATCTATGTTAGAAAACTTATACCTTTGACCTTGAGGTCAAAAGTCAAGGTCATATGGTCAAAGGTACATTAGGTCATGAATGTATACAATAATCCTCTCATATTGATACCCCATATGCTAGATATGGTATTGCATACGTCAAGAAACCGTGGGGGTCCCGGGTTAATAATAGGTCCCAGCATCTCCTTGCGTGTCGTAAGAGGCGACTAAATGGGGCGGTCATTCGGATGACACTCGGAAAAACTGAAGTCCCGTGTCACAGCGGTGTGGCACGAAAAAAGATCCTCCCTGCTCAAAGGCCTGAGTGCCGAGCATAGGCCTAAATTTTGCAGCCCTTCACCAGCAATGGTGACGTCTCCATATGAGTGAAAAAATTCTCGAGTGGGACGTAAAACATAAATAATCAATCAATCAATCAATCATACGTCAAAGAACAAAGAAGTTATGGCCTAGACATGAATTAACACAGCAGACGGACAGACAGACAGAGTACATGACACATCGCCGCATGATGATGCATCATGTGCAAATACAGGATGCCTATGGCAAAGAACAAAGAACACAATCTGCCGTATGCACCGAATCTACAATACGCTCATCATTGAACAGTTACAGACACATGAGGAACGACCGAATTTCTGATGAATTAATAAAACCAGGGACAAATTAAAACCCCAAATACATGGAAAATTTACTAGAGAGTGTACCAGCACCGAAAAAACACGCGATACTTTCTTTTCTTGGACAAGTGATGTTTTAGCGGGGATCTATACCCTCACATCTCGTCTGAACAAATATTCGCCGTATCTTCAAGTTTTGCTTGTGAACTTTCAACAGCAGTACCACCATACGTCACAATTGAAAACGTCACAATCCTGGTAGACAGCTACTGTGTCTGGACCTCCAGCTCTCTATAACAGAACACAAAGATCCGGGTAGTTCAGGTTGGCTTGTTAGGCAGACGAAAGAGGACGATCCCAATAACCAAGCGGAATTTAGAATCTATGTTAAGGTTCCATAGCAACTGACATTGGGTTGGATATGTTTATAAGAAACTTGCAGTGATTCTTGAATAAAATTACTTTGTTGGTATATTCTGTGAGTTAATTATTCTGCTCGAGTTAAACTGGCTAGAATTTTCCTAGTTGTACATTTTTTTGATTTTCAAAGATAATTGACTGTAGTTTTAGTGTTTCCTAAAATTAAAGAAAACGTAACATGTTCAATGCAGAGGGTCGGAACAAGAAAAAGTAGAAAAAAATCAAGCCAGTCTAACTTAGGAAAAACTTAAATGGGCATCAAGAGTCAAAGAAAATGGAAATACTAGTGATAATCAATGATAACACAACTTGCGCTCTACCAGTGGAACAACTCCATGCAAAGGGTCTAGTGTACATGTAGCTCTGGCAAATTTAGATGACAAAAATTTTGGGCTAATGAAACTGTATGAGAATTCTATTTCTTATTTTGAATTATTCCTGATGTTTGCATGTACTCCCAACAGATGTCTTGACACTTTGTTAAAGAAGTTATATTGAACATTTTCCATTGAAAAAAAAAAAGATTCGAGTGTTTACGAGATCTTTTGGGAAAGATAAATTTGGACTCTTCTCACTACCACTGAAGCAATGTTGCACATCTCTCACAAACCCGTTCTGTATCACAAACACTGTACCGTAGTCTGTCTATGAATAACTTTGATGTATATAGTGACTCCCCTTATGTTCAACCTAGTTCCTATAGTAGACCAATAGGACATTATGCCTCATAGCCACCCTACATCAAACACCAGAGCATGTTGTGACCAGAGTAGTAGAGAATCTTTGACAGGCAAAATAAGTGACCCACCAAATATGTATCTGCATGCTACATTTGGAAGTCACAGTTCTCTGTGATACCCCGACTTGCAAAACATGTATTAAAAAAATGACAAGAGAATGAAAAACCGTACTATTCATCCATTCAGGAACGTTAGTTCAGATCAGCTTTTGATTTTGAGTAAATATTCATATTGAAATTGATACAAGCAACAACTTAAATAACATGCACAAGTATCACGTAAAAAAACATTTTTTACACAGTGTTTCAAAAAGATCAATTTGAAATACATGTACTTACTTAGTACATGTATATCAATTATCTAAAATGCCATATTATATGATTTTACATATATAACATACATTATAAGCATACAATGCAACTGATTTAAAGTACATTTGTACTTGACAGTTTACTAAAATGAACACCAGTCTCGAGACCATGGACCACAGCATTCTCCTTCCTGTGGCAGATACAGTTTGGATCCCATACGTTTGTTGTGGTGATCGACACATGTACAATACACTAGGATACTTGCATATAACATAATCTATGATAATAAATGATATATATATATTATTATTACTACGGGTAACTTGATCCGAAGAGTCGGATCACGTCGAGTTGATAGGAACGGATCATCAGATTACACGAGAGTTTGATCTGATGATCCGCGCCTGTCAACGAGATGTGATCCAACTCTTTGGATCAAATTACTGTAGTAATGATAAATTTATTACATACCCCCTTTTCTATCTTATTAAATCGATCTAAATACATGTATTATCAAAATACACAAACATACCGTGAATTATTTGTTGTGTACACACAGTTTTCTTTATGACGTAGTCGACATTCATCCACAAAAATGTTGCATTGATGCATTGTTACATCATCAGTTTCAGAGAATCCGCTACGGAATCGGAAAACGACAGTGTGGTGATCCAGAAAATCGGATCACACTCTGGGAATTTTACAGTATCAACACTCGGATCATTGATGGGTATAATAATAAATCAAAATATCACAAAGCTGATTGTTGTATTTACTCAACTGGTTTCTTTCTTCCTCCAGAGGTATATAACGAATAACTTGGTAACACATGAACACAATAACTAAAAGTTATCACAATTTGCTTTAGAATACTAATTATCAATTTTTGATGAAATCAAATTTCATTATTATTCAATCAATATATCCTAATAGTTCTTATTTTAAATATTAACTAAATCTCATGAAAACTTGCAAACTTTTTAAGAGTAGAAAATGACAAATTACTACACATTTTATCATCTCTCAATCGGGGTGTTTATCTCCTGGGATGTTCCATGTGAAAGTATGCATCCTTGAGGTTAAAATATGCAAATCATGGAATGTGAATTTTGAAGCACAATAACTTTGTTCAAGCAGTGTCAGAATTTAATTTTCAAATCACATCTTGTGTACCGGTATATTAATATTAAGAAACATATAAAGGGTATAATTCAATGAAAATTAGTTATTAGTATGATAGTTACATTGATGATGGATGCTGCACAAGCTATGAGCAGAAAATTTTACCAGAGCCTACAGGCTAGGTGAGCTAAATCAACAGATATTACATCTTGTTTCATGTGATACATAAATCAATATAAAACATTACAACAAACAATCGGGCACAAGCCACATGCATAAAAAGGTGCTTCTTCCATAATGAAAGTGGCACTGGGTAAAATATTTAGTAGGTCTCTTGAGATAATTATAACAATAACTTCTAAATTCTAGGATTTCTCTGTTTCCATTTCAATGCAAGCTTTTCTTTCATCCTGCGGTTACGGGATGGTTGTACCCTAGGAAAACTACACCATGCAACAGCAAGGGCATATGTGTTTTTGAAACGAAATTCAAAGTCATAACACCTCTACAAATATCATAATTCATACTATTGAGCGCTCTGGGTGCTTAAAAAATTGAAGGGGAGGGGGGGGGGAAGGGTATTCATCAGTTGTTTTGAAATATTTGCAATAAAATTTTGACTTTGACAATGTTTAATAACTATTCTAAATGATTTGATATGGTTATACATTGTACTTTCCTTTACAATAATATAATCCATAATATTGACAGATAACAGACAAATTTCAACTGAACATATTAGCTAAGGTAAGCTAAAATCTAGTTCTGAAGTTTTGTGTACATCTAACACCATGAAACAGATGACATGACAAGTTAAAAGAAGACAAGATACATACCATTGATCAGGTTTGTGAATTCATTCCATCTGTTTAGGAAGTTCACTTGTTCACTTCTTGACATTACTGTTGGATTTGCTCCACGTTTGAACAAGCCTAATTTGGGGTAGAGAAAATATCTATACTAGATTCAACCTAAGTATAAATAATTTCATTTAAAATTGAATATTGAATGAAAAGTATCTCATCAAAAATAATTGCACATGCAGCCTTTGAGATAAACATGCTTTACTAGCTTGCAAGTTTTAAATTTGTAACTCAATCACTGAATGCTGAAAACATCAGATGGAATTTGATCAGATTTACCGTCCACACATTAATGATATCTGATAAAATCCAGTTTTCATTTAGAAAATATCATGAAAGCTTTCACACGAACATTTTCTTACAAACATGTGTGACGTTTCCCAAAAACAATTACAACACCTTACCCATTTCTCAAAAACACAGTTACAACACCTTACCCATTTCCTCAAAAAAAACGCAGTTGCAACACCTTACCCATTTCTAACCAAAAAAATACACCTTACCCCATTTTTCAAAAGATAGTTATAACACCTTACCCATTTCAGCTCTGAGTCCACTTAATACTGATGTTGAAACCTTTGCCAGCGCTTTGTCAATGAAGAATTGGATTTGTGTATCTTTGGTCATGTTCTTAATTCGAAGCTCATTACAGTGTGCTAGATGCATCTAAAATGAATATGCACAATAACTGTTAAACACCACTTCAAAGAATCTTTAAGTAACAATAGGCCCCTAGCCGTAACAATCACCTTAGTATCACACAAACAAAACCTAATTAGCAGTGTCATATGCTCAGTCATCTTTTAAACTCTGAACTGGATGCTGTTGACTGAGAATTATCAAAAAGCAATGATTACAAAATTTATGTTACAGTCAGGACAAATATTTCTAATTTTTATCTTGGTCATACAGCTTTGGTTTGAAGTCTTGTGAGAAGGCAATGAGTTTGACCTTGAGATCAAGGTCAAGGTTATACAGAGGTCATGAATTGTAAGTGATATAATCTATGTTAGAAAACTTATACCTTTGACCTTGAGGTCAAAAGTCAAGGTCATATGGTCAAAGGTCACATTAGGTCATGAATGTATACACATACATCCTCTCATATTGATACACCCATATGCTAGATATGGTATTGCATACGTCAAAGAAACCGTGGGGGTCCCGGGTTATAATAGGTCCCAGCATCTCCTTGCGTGTCGTAAGAGGCGACTAAATGGGCGGTCATTCGGATGAACCGGAAAAACTGAAAGTCCCGTGTCACAGCAGGTGTGGCACGAAAAAGATCCTCCCTGCTCAAAGGCCTGAGTGCCGAGCATAGGCCTAAATTTTGCAGCCCTTCACCAGCAATGGTGACGTCTCCATATGAGTGAAAAATTCTCGAGTGGGACGTAAAACAATAAATAATCAATCAATCAATCAATCATACGTCAAAGAACAAAGAAGTTATGGCCTAGACATGAATTAACACACCGCAGACGGACAGACAGACAGAGTACATGACACATCGCCGCATGATGATGCATCCATGTGCCAAATACAGGATGCCTATGGCAAAGAAACAAAGAACACAATCTGCCCGTAATGCACCGAATCTACAATACGCTCATCATTGAACAGTTACAGACACATGAGGAACGACCGAATTTCTGATTGAATTAATAAACCAGGGACAGAATTAAAACCCCAAATACATGGAAAAATTTACTAGAGAGTGTACCAGCACCGAAAAAACACGCGATACTTTCTTTTCTTGGACAAGTGATGTTTTAGCGGGGATCTATACCCTCACATCTCGTCTGAACAAATATTCGCCGTATCTTTCAAGTTTTTGCTTGTGAACTTTCAACAGCAGTACCACCATACGTCAACATTGAAAACGTCACAATCCTCACATAATAGAACATTCCAACATCCCACGGACTACTCTATTAATAGTGCATTAAAAAGACGAACTCATATTTTTAGCCCGTTTTATAAGCTCATTAAAATTATGAAACTATGGACCATTAGATAAATTGTAACATATATTTCTGTCCATTTACATGATAGACATTGATAATTAATTGTAAAACAAACTCTGTATACAATCATATTTTATGCCCATCGCATGTTGTTAAAGTTTGCCAATTTCACTTTGTTATAGGCAACGCTCCATATATTCTATGTATATTTATGAAACGTGCGTCCAAAATTTCTTAGCTTCAGTTAGTGAAATTATCCTTATAATTTGTTCTGAATGACGACCGCCCC
>CAJDSM010018384.1:17065-27173 GCA_903981925.1 Ostrea lurida
GTTTCCTGTAGGTCTCTGAAATCTCTATAGGTTTAGGCCCTCCTGTAGGTCTCTGAAATCTCTATAGGTGCGTTTAGGCCCTCCTGTAGGTCTCTGAAATCTCTATAGGTTTAGGCCCTCCTGTAGGTCTCTGAAATCTCTATAGGTGCGTTTAGGCCCTCCTTGTAGGTCTCTGAAATCTCTATAGGTTTAGGCCCTCCTGTAGGTCTCTGGAATCTTATAGGTTTAGGCCTCCTGTAGGTTTCTGAAATTTCTAAAGGTTTAGGCCCTCCTGTAGGTCTCTGAAATCTCTATAGGTTTAGGCCCTGCTGTAGGTCTCTGAAATCTCTATAGGTTAGGCCCTCCTGTATGTCTCAGAAATCTCTATAGGTTTAGGCCCTCCTGTATGTCTCTGAAATCTCTATAGGTTTTAGGCCCTCCTGTAGGTCTCTGGAATCTCTATAGGTTTAGGCCCTCCTGTAGGTTTCTGAAATTTCTAAAGATTTAGGCCCTCCTGTAGGTCTCTGAAATCTCTATAGGTTTAGGCCCTGCTGTAGGTCTCTGAAATCTCTATAGGTTTAGGCCCTCCTGTATGTCTCAGAAATCTCTAGTTTCCAGACCCTCGTCAGTACATTACTATGTAATACATTTTTTCATTGGATTTCCCAGGATACTATTATTTTTATACTATTTTCACAGTGTACATGAAGCCTGGGTGTTGTCATAAAAACCACTGCAATGTAATTGTATTTCTTTTAATTCAAATATTTATATTTTCACTGGTGATCAAACCATGTTATATATTATACACAACATGAGTTCTGTTTGTTGTAAGGAAAGATTTAATTAAACATTAAATTCTCTGATTTGAGTTATTCTTTGCTTTCCTGAGAGTAACACTTCATGTAGTGTGACGTGTGATTTGTGAATTTTATTCGAATTTCTTATCATCCCAGGAAAAATTTTACCACATTTCGGTTGCTATGCACCTTGCTTACTATGGCAACAAGTCATAAAGATTGTAAAATAGTTCACTGCAGTAAAACTTTTTGCAGCAACACAGAAATACTAGTGACTATCTTGAATCTTAAAGTCTAAGATATAACGTCACAAGCAATATAATATACTGTATTGCGGGTTTTTTCTTTCCAGGTGATAAATTTGGCTTATTTTAGCAGTAAGTACATTTCTGCCAAAATTTCACTCGCCAAAATCCTGGTATGCACCTAATTGCGATTTCAGTATTTGCAAGAGAGATAATACTTCCTTGTCGGCCAAAAATTATTCTGCCAAAAACTTAGCATACCTTTGAGCCAGCAAATCACCAAATTTCAGATCATGGGGGGGGGGGGGGGGGGGAAACACTATATGGTACATCAAAAAAGGTTTGGAATGATGGCCATCTACTTGTATTATTCTGGTTACAAATTGATCAAGATTTTGAATTAACAAAATCGTGTGTAGCTCTTTCCATGAAAAATCTTGTGAACAAGATAGAGGACACAGCATTCATCAGATATCATCAAACCTTCCACAAATATTGCCATGGAAAGAGGACCCCCCACTGATTTTAAAGAAGAGGGTCAAAGTCACTATTGTCTATAAATCTTGTGAACAAGAGCAAAGAACGGCATTCATCAAAGGATCATCAAACCTTCCACAAATGTTGACCATGGAGAGAGGATGAATCCTATTGATTTTTAAGGTCAAGGTCACTTTTAACTATTGTTTAAAAATCTTGGGAACAAGATAGAAGACACATTTGCAAGGGGATGCAATATGCTTACGTTGCCTTGTGGGATATGGCAGCAGATGAGGTCTTAAAAAGCAATCTCCTAAATCATTTTATCTTCAAAATTACTGTTAATGTTCATTTTCTATATAACTTCTCTGCTCATTTAACAATATGAAAGTGATGAATTATAAAAATATGATACTCCAAGTTTGATCACTTATATACACCATAATGATAAACCGATCAAGCTTGCCAAATTGTAACAGTTAAGGAGAGAGGAGAAATGGCTTAAAGCAGGAATCAAGCCCAGGACCCTTGCATTACAAGTCAGGTACTCTAACCACTGAGCTATCTTGACTGATATCCAAGGTTCATATAGCCCTAATAAATACAGTAACATTCAAGGGTAGATAACTCAAAAGAATACTAAAACAATAACCCATCTTTGTTTTGGGGGAAATAGTTTCATTTGAAAAAGTCCCTCATTAACGCAAATCTGTAACTTTCTGGGGTAATTAAATTATGAACAGACCAGATCAATTCTTCATCTACCTCAGTATGGTAAAATTATAGCCACTGTGAAATTTTATATCAGCCCCCATATGTATTGTGGAGAAGGCACACACAAACATTTTTCATATACATGTGTTATTTTAAAAGCATTGAAATAATTTTAATATGGTTGTGTGCATTAACAGACACATCACCCACAGAGTTAGAACATAGTTTCATGGAAAAGAAAATATTTTGTCATCCAACATACTGCATTGATGATGCCAAGGAGTATCATAACACCAAGTAAGTGACATTCATTTCAGCAAGTCAAAAGGGACATTTTCTCCCGTTGTTTTAATTATTTATTCTTTTTCACCCTGTTATACATAGGTTAACTGTCTTCAAACTATTTTCACCTGACTTGCAGACATAAGTAATTCAATGTTAATTTTTCATCATTGGCTTTCACTTCAAATCAATTGGATGGATGTTATGTAGCTGCTGTGTTTATCTATTGCTTTTTCACTACATTGCCCCCCTCAACACTTCTCTACGGCCAGTCTGGACACATATTCTTTTATATAATATTGTGCCTTTCTCAGGATCTACAGCAGCTGAGAGCATTTCTTCTAGTTCTTCCTGCTGGAAGGGTTCACCTATGAAAACACAATGAAGAGGATAGATTAGATTACACTCACACTTATGACAAAAGTTTATTGGAAACAAAAAAAAAATGAAAATTGTGTTCCCCCCCCCCCCCCAATATTTCTCTGTTAATGGAACTTGGCAGATCTTGTACTTGCTATAATAGAGTATTATGGTGACATCTGTTTCTGGATGAAAAAGTTTAAAATTATTGAAAGGGAAAGGGTGGGTCCCGATAAATCTTATATACTGTAGTAATTATCAAAAGTAACGTACATAAATGTAATTATCTATCATGTGATAGTAATATAGGATAAATTCCTTGTTCATTCAGTTTTTAATATGCATGACCTAACATGATGGTGATATTGCACAATATGGTTTTTTTTAATGTCAAAACTATCAAATATACTGTAAATAATTTTCTGATTAAAAAAAGCTTGAAACTTTTTTTTTTAAATCATGCATGTGTAACGTTAGTTTGAGCAAATTTAAACATGACAAGAGAACCACGGGCCACACTGCTCACCCGAGTTCCCTCGAGACTCGTACCAGTTCCAGTTTTACAAGCTGGCACACTATAGTGGTGTAACAGTAGGGACACAATAGTGTGTACAAGTAAGGTACAACAAATAGTGTGAGAATCGAGGACACAATATGGTGTAAACAAGTGAGGACACAATAAGTGGTGTAAGCCAGTAGGTTAAGACTTCCCATTGAACAGTCTTAATACACCACATTCGACCATCAGTACTACCAAAATCATACTTGACAAAGCGTCAGAAGCGTACGAGTGTAAGTTATGTTATTAGTTGCTTGACGAAAATACTTTAAAGATTCCAGGAAATCTTGGATCTGCAAGTTCATCCTTAAGCCCGGGTTATGTATTATGTCAATCTGTACGGCATAGCATTGTACCACTATCTTTTCCAAACATACAAAGTCCTTGCTCATAGAGAAGAGTCTTTGAGCAATGCTCAAACCTTGTGTACTATATATATTACTTTGAGTCCAGTATTCTAGTGGGAGGCAACTTGTGCTGTATAGTGTTGTTAAAGCTACAGTGAGGCAACGAGGCGTGTGTATGAATTTACGTGGTAGATGGAGCAATGTGTTCGACACGACAAGGAGTAAGGAGGGCAGCCCACCAAGCCTGTGTTGGGGGGTGGGTGAAACAACCAAAAGAAGTAGTGTTACACAGAACGTTTACTTCGTATAAATGAAAGTGTACTATTATTGATCAGTAACAATATACCCCTTAAATCCAAGCGCTCAGGGGGACGGGACCCCCACTTGGGACCATCTAACCTCTAGCACCTATATGCAGGGCCACTTTTTTCAAGGGACCGTCTCCCCCCCCCCCTCTCACAAACTCCTATTCAAGCATCTGAGATTGAACATGGATCAAATCATAGCGAAACCGACTACGTGCGTAGAGAGATGGATTGAGACTATCGCTTTTAATCCAAATAAACATGTACCTTCCCATATTCCCCACAAGCACTAGTTGCAACAACTTTTAGGTCCTACCATAGTTACATATGACGCTGTAGCGCTATTGAGATGGTTCGTATACTCAAAGCGACATTACATAACTGTACATATCCTTAGAGAGGACAAGCCTACGAAAACCCATTCACTGGTGGTATCACCCTTGAAAGATTAAGCGATTTCCCCAATGCTAGTCTTATTCTAGTGAAAATTATACCTTGAGCATCTACAGAACAGGAGTACATTTCTCCGCCATAAGGACATGCAGATAATTGTAAGCGAAACGTCGTTCGAGAAGAGCCACCGTCCCTCTGGAACTTCACTTAGCGCAAACCAACGGCATCAAGACAAGCAAAGGCAATTTTATTTTGAGATCAATAAGTTTATCCTGACGAGATTGGTGGAGTGTTATAATCCCCTAAAAACGGTCGACTCTTCTTCAAGTCGAACGAACTGTACGCTACAGATCGTGGCTGGTTCACTGCAAGGTAGGTTTCATATTTTCTATTTATGTGTTCTTGAATAATTCATATCAAAGATTTATCAAGATGATGAACCCATGTTTTCTAGAAAAATGTGAATTGCTCGTATCTTAGACTTACAATTACACATCGAACTTGTTTCTAATCTCACTAGATTTCCTATAAATTCTTGCAGCTTACAAACTCGGTCTTAAAAGTTCTAATGTCAGGCATCTATACCGCTAGTCATATCCTTAAAGTTCTATAATTTTGACTTCTGAAAGTGCTATCTTGGCGGTGCTCTTTTCGAGTAAGATGTTCATTTTGTTTTTAAGGGGAGCTCAAATCACTCATTAAAGTTTAAAATTTGGATTCAGCTGTTGTTTGGCCTAAGGTCTTCATATAATACCATACTTGTACTTTTAGCTGTATTATGTTATATATTAAGGACTAGCATGTAGTTTCATACTCGATTGATTATAGATCTGGGGTCACAAGTTTCAAAAATAAATTTTTTTGTTTTTTTTTCTTTGTAGTTTTTGTTTTTTTTTTTTTTTTTCTTTTTTTTTTACCAGTATAAGATGGCAATATAAGAAAATAGAAAAAGTGGGATTTCCCATCATATTTTTTATAAAAACACACATCACATGGAAACCATTTGCCACCAACTGATAAATATCGTTTATCATAAGTACCTTTCTGGGTCCTTATTCGAGTTGGTGGCTGTGGATGACAAGACCTCTTTAGCAACATATTTACTTTTCTTTTCTGCCTTTTACTTGTTAACCTTAGTCATTACAAACATTTATAGGTAGCATACTACAAGTACAGTATGTGTACATGGGATACAGGGTCTATAATCCGAATGCTCGTTTAAAAATTATCATATTTCGTGCAATGGTAATCTATATCCCTAAGCATACGGTTCCTCCGCTTTCTACTCAAAAAGCGCACCTTTTATGATTTGCGGATTCAAACTATAACTAAGTCAAATTGTTGACTGAGTATTGTTTTTCAATACCCTTGCTACGATCGTCATATTTACGTAACGTTTATTCTTAGACATATAACGCACGGAGAGCACGATTAATTCAACTGGTTAACTTTTTTTGACAAAACGGCAACACGCGCGACGAAATTGTGAGTGTGGCTGCACAGATCTCGCAACGAGAGATGTTCGATCAGCTTAACACGTGCCTTGAATCATGGCAGCGCCATAATGACTCTAGCCTTCGCGCTGTGTTATTTAGGTCGGAGCTTATCTTTACCAGAATAGTAATAGACCAACCACGATTTGCGACTTATTGTAACATTGTATAACTGATTTTGATTTTATCAAGCGACATTTTCCAAATGCAAAAGTTCACAAGCTTTCAAACACAAGACGAAGAGGGGTTAGAATACACAGTGTTCTGGTTTTGGGTTTTGATGCTAACAAATGACAAGCAGAAGATATCATAACGTTTTTTGTAAATTATAGTCTGAACTTGTTCTTTTGTGCACTCACATTTCGATTACCAAAGGTGCATGATGTTAAAATAAAAGACCACGCTTTGAATATATCACTAGATATAATGGCAGTCCTGTTGTTCCGACAGGTAGGTGTACAATAGTGGTTAGGTCTTTATCTTTAGTTACTACTTGTTCCACTAAAAGCCTTTACTGGCTAAACGATCTCTTTGGTTCAATCGAATACAACATAGAACAACATTTTCTGAAAATCTCCCACCCCCCGCATCCTTCATCGTAGGTTTCGGTGTACCCATTCAGGGCCTCTTTGAGAATTTGGACGAAGCTATCCATTTATTCGACAGAATACATATCATGTGATAACTCTAAAAAATGTAATACTGCAAAAAATATCGTTAATATGAACTTCACAATCTAGTAACCTGAAGAAATGCATCCTAAATATTTTCCAGAACTTAATTTCTTTGTAACCAAGCGAAACCATCAAGAGAACTGCGGTGCCTGTCGACCAAACGATTCTTTGAAGTATCTAGTACTGTAAGAATGATAAGACAAACATAATAAAATACAATGTGGAATTTATTTATTCAACTTATGTTCTGCATCTGAAAGCTATGTTGGCCCCAACTCTTCCAAGAATAGTAACTAAACTTTTTTTATTTTGTGGTTATGGTCCATCTTTCAGAAAAGAAATTGTTATCACGTGTTGGAATATTTGTAAAATAAAAATATGTATATCCCTCAAATTCACAAAATGACAATTATGTAATCACTACATTGAGATACTGTTACTCTTTTTAGAGTGCGTACATTAAAGCAAAACAACGATTCCTTAGATTCCAACAATGGAAATGAGACTATAGACAATAGTTTTGATCACTGGCGGTTGGAGCGATTAACCTTGGTTGTCGCAGCTGTGGTTGGTCGTTACTACGTTCGCAGTAATCCCTGAGGTTTAATGTAAACGACGTGTTCTTAACCTAGTTTGTTCGTTCCTGAATGTAATTGCGAGGATATTCGAAGGGTGGATCCTATATTATATACACTTAGCCAATCGCAACGAACGAGTTAACCATCTTTTCCACTTGAGTTGTAATTATATATATACTAAAAAATAGTAGAAAAAAATAGACGAGGAGGGCCGTCAGGAAAAACAAATAAAATCACACACAAATTTAACCTAGAACATCAACTATATTTGATTCAAAGGACCACAAAAGAGAATGCGAGCATTTAACAAGGAATGCACACGTGAGAATTCCAAATTAATTTGTTTAGAATAGATGAATTAATCACGTGGATTAATGCAAAAGTCTTAACAAGTTGCCGACGATGGCGACTAAACCAAGAGTTCACTAATCATTATAAAGAGAAAGAATTACTACGTCGTCACTCTTTTCGGTTGGGGGATATGATAAAAGGATCATACCTATAATCGTTGGTTCCTCCCAGGCCTAAGCATGGGAATCTTTTGTTCATTGAATTTCAGTGCTTCCACAAAAAGACCTGCTTGGAGCAAAAAGGCTAAATATTGCAAACCCTAATCAGTCCGCGGAATCCCTTCCGTTGGGCCATCGCCCACCAATTCTGGAGGTCATGTCTGTGTCGTACTTGCCTTGGTTCCGGTTGATCCACTAGGAGTGTTTTTGCGGGCTTCAAGAGAACTACTTGTGCTTTCAAAACTTCAGGGCAGCCTATCGAAAATGAGCGATCTCCATTTTGGAGCGTTCAAGAAAGTTTAGGTCCCAACAGTTTGAAGGAAATTCAAAACTACATGTTGTAAATCTGATGGCCAAGTCAAGGTTCATTTGAGCTAAAACAGGTTACTGTTGTTCCGTACAAAGCGTACACCGTGTGCTACAAAGCTCCTGTAGTAATGAGAAAGGTCAACATTAATAATGAGCTGTCCTTCCTTATGAAAATGACGAAAAGCACACCGAGTTTAGCAGTTAACCAAGGGGTAGACGTAAAATACAACATCGATGCTTTGGGATTTTTTGCATATACACAATCTAGTCGCAGCCACATGATGAGTAAAGCGAATATTGGTTATATCAGCCATGATGGGATACAAAGCTATATGGTATTTATTAGAAAAAGCAAATTCTCTGGAAAATGGAACCCATCATCGGAAAGTTATTCCCATATGTAGATTGGTCTCACTTACATAAAGAAATAGCTGACCAGATACGGTTACTGAACATAGACACATATCTGATGAACAACCATTGGCCAGTAACGATTGACAAAGCGTACGACGGTTTGCTCCACCCCATGAATGCAGGTGGCACGAGCGGCCTGGTTTGTACTGTGGAGACTTTTTAGCTACAGGTAACACAGCTGAGACATTCCGCTTGGGAGGACGTGTGTCGAGTTTTTATGAAAAGGTGGATTGGTCCGTTTTGGTGCTGTAGTGCAAGGGCCCATTGACCCACGTGAGTGGACGAAGAATCATGCCTAACCACTGGGCTTCTAGTGCCATAACGTCAACGTCCAGGAGTCATCCTTGCACGGGGGGGTACATGAATTGTCAAGGAGACAAGATCTGCTCAAAAGGATTAAATCCTCAGAGTAGAGACTTCAACAATAAATAGTTATTATTTGTGTGTATTTACAAAAAACTTCTACAGCAGCATATTTGATAGCACGGATTTTAAAATCATAGGACATGTAAATCAGTATTTCATAAGATCCAAAACAATTGTTATCACATGAACAGTTGATTAATAGATCTCCATATCATGGCTTTTTAAGTCGTGAGATATATCTAGTTTAGCTCACGTTCCGTTGTTCGACAATCCAAAAATGGGAGTACCAGTTTTTTAGTTCGTCCACTATCAGATAAGCATAATTATGTATTAAGAGGATCAAATCTGTACTTGTATTAATTACTTTTTATTGATTAAAAATCGTTAGATATATGATATAAGAATCCGTCGTGAGATATTATTATTTGGTCAGGATCGGAAATAAAAATCACTATTTTTCATTTACCATGTACAATTAATGGCCCTACAATTATCACAGCGCACCTTCTTTAAATGGACAATAATTTTAACAATTATTATATTGAGTATTGGTGGGGTTATATACGTTTATAACAATATAAATATAATTTTGATCTACACCAAATATATGATTTTAGTGTTTTGTATTCTCCGTTTGGGTCATGCATACACAACAGTTTTTGGGTCATTATAGGTCTTTGGGCTCTATAAAAGTCAAAATCTTCCTCTTTAAGTTTAGCCCCACTAACCTTAGCTTGTACTATAGTTAACTATTGTTCCCACTTGATATTAACCGAACAGTACAGATCTTTACGTTTCAACAATGATTGTGCTCGCAACTTCCTATTTCAAAAATGTTGTATAGGAAATATAGTCTGGGATTGCTGGAGAAATTGGTGGCATTCAGAGAAATATAGTATCCAAACACATATGTATTATTAAGGTTGGTGGGGCTGGTATAGGCACAAAAATTCATATAACTTCATAGCGTCATGTTAGGTAAAGCACCAGATTAGGTAAAACACCAGGTCCCAGTCAGTTCGAATCCGCCAGGCACTTTTGTTTCCGTATGTTAGGCGCTATAGCTTTGGGGAGCGAGGAAATCTAGGCATATTGAAAATCAACTTATTTTTTTAAGCATTATTAACATTTGTCCAGCTAGTGATGGCGTGGTAAATTATCATATTTTCCCGTCCCTCCTGCCTTTGGGACAAGCTTGACGATCTGGTTCCAGTTCCTATTATCCATGGCAATGTATACAATGTATGCACTAATATGTCATATACTGTTCATAAATCAATATCGTACTGTTTGAAGAAAATTTC
>CAJDSM010018384.1:31642-43829 GCA_903981925.1 Ostrea lurida
GGGAGGATGAACAGGATCAAATCAACATTACATTAGGCTGCATTCATATTGTAGCCTTAATTGTAATTTGACCAACACACTAGAACATTGTGGTCCTTGAAAAGATTAAATTTCCCCAATATATTTCTATGAAAATTTTTATACTACACTACACAGGTACATCTTTGAGCATTATAAGTCGAAATCTTGAGAAGAAAACTTCATATGAGCGACAGGCAATAAACACATTTTGATCAGTAAAGTTCAGGTGAGCTAAAATCACATCTGAGTAAGTTCTGTAATTTAGCATATGACAAATAACTAAAAAGTCACTTCAATACACATCAGCTGATTCCTTGAAACAAAGTCAGTAACCTCATTCAATAATTGGCCCAATCAAACTTTATAATAAATACTCTATTTCTCTACATAATCTATGGGATATCAAATATTTGCATATCTCTTCTCTCTTTCCAAAGTGCCATTTATGATACAAGATGATATGTACATAGTTTTATCTTTCATATCAAGCTTGGAAACATCATGTATGCAAACATACCACAAATGTATTTTGGCTCCGTATCTTACAGTATGTCACAGTAAGGTGTTGAATTGCTAATCTACGTGGTATTGACTTAATAAATAAAACCAATCAAACTTACACTCAAACACACGGTTAAAACATTTCTGGTTTTGTGACAGAAAAAGAATGTTACTACAGTTAAGGTTTGTACAAAGGTGTTTTTTTTTTTCACAAAAGTTTCTGTAAAAGATTCTTTTCAAATGAATAAAAAAAAAAATCTGAAATTCTAGTGTGACATTTGTGATTTGAGCTACAGTAACAATGCAAGAACTTCCACTGGTAACTTTCATTTTTCTTTGCAAACCACAGCTGGAAATTTTGTTCATAAGCATATGCATGCCAAAATAACTATATATTGTGTCCATGTTCAAAATGATTGTTTCACAGTGTTGAATATTTGTAAGAATTAAAATAGTACTCTCAAATTTCACAAATACTCCTTGCACTTTATTAGGTTGATATACAGTTTATGGTTTGTTTGTTTGGTTGGTGTTTTACAGAACGTAAACTTCCTTGTGTAAAATATTAAAAAAAATTCAGAAAACAACAATAATTTAAAACTTAACATCAGCAAAAACAAGATCTCAATATGAGAAGAAGAAAAGGATTAATTAAAAGCAACAAGTCAGCGACTAACAAAGTCAACAATAAGAAAACAGATCTTTGATTGTACGTGATGTGGATTTGTTCTAAAGACACCGGTAGCCTGCTGGTTGATCGGGGTTTTGTAACAGTTTTTGTCGTACTAACAGCGTTACATTGCTCAGGAAGTCCCTGTATAATCTACAGCAGATTCAGACGATTGGATTTGATTACAAACAGCAAACATTTCAAGATCTTGATTATACACAAGAAAATTACGGTACTTTTATATACTGAGATTGTTCAATGACAGAGCTAACTTCCGATATAGTACTAGTAATAAAGTTTGATTGTTCAAAAGATTTCATATAATGTCATAGAACAAAATTTTCAAATGCAATATCTACATCGTAGTTTGATGTCAAGGTTTGTCAAATAAGAAAACATTGAAAACGATATACAGATCCTCACGACAAAATATGGGGTTGTTTTACAAATGAAAAAATATTCCGTTTTGTCAACAACGTTGATAATGGTATAAATTCACATAGTAAACATGTCCCATAAACGAATCAGATCTACTGGTTATATTCCCCATGAGTTTGATCTGAAAAATTGGAATGAAAATGAAAGTACACATATATAAGTTGTCTGTATGGCACAACACTGGTAGCTGAGGAGGGTAGCATGACGTATACATCTGCCAGCTGAGGATTGTGGGTAATTATCCCGTCCTCCGTGACACCACGATCTGTCCAGTTCCATACCATTGATACAATGTGTAGGATATACCACGACATGCATAACAATTGGACATTAAATCTGTTTTACACTCACAATGCATCTGAAAGACATCATGGTTTGACTTAGAACACACTTTGAAATAACAGAGAAATTTTTCTCCTGGTTTTTGCAGCAATCAAATGTCCACATTTTCGTTAAACCCTATCAAAGCTCTTCTCCTTGTGTATATCATACAAAAACGCTTGCTTATTTGGAATGTTTAAACCTGACCAGAATGAAGTCGGAACACCCATCACTTGGTCAAATCTGTGAGCACTTTTGTCATATGACATAAATAACAATTAAGCCTCAGTATAACATAACACAGAACCCCCCATATTACCACTTTTTGTCACATGTTTATAACACAGAATCTATCATGTGACCATTTTGTCACATGTTTATCATGTGACCATTTTGTCACATGTTTAAAACACAGAATCTCCCTTGTGACCATTTTTGTCACATGTCCATAAATGTGTTTGGAATGTCACTGAAGATTCACTGCGTGAACACAGGGGGTGGATTACGGATTTTGGTAGGTGGCGCTAGGTCCTGCCCGACTACACCTCAGTATCTCGCTGTATGTGGAGAGCGTCCATCTGTTCCAGGATAAAAGCTATAGTGTTTTTGCGAATCAATCCGAGGTGAGACCTCAGCAGAGCGTTTTGTTCATTGCTCATTTCCAACTGTTCCTTCAGCTTAGCATTCTCTGCCATCAACTTTTCTCGGACCTGCAGGAAAAGCACAGAAAAATACCATGAAAAAACCCCAAATTATATGCAGACAATATAGCAACGTTTTCAGTAGATACCTGACAATACAAATTTGAAATGAACAGCAGAATTGAGTCATGCATTTTGCTTGTACTGGGACTATATACACACAAGATATTACAGACCCCATACAGTTGTCTGTAACATTGTGTTATACATCCCAGACGTCTACTGGTTAATACCTATCACAACAATACACCTCTCTACAAACAGCTCCAATCAACACAAAACAATGTCAACTAGGTCTTTGCATCTAGGATTTCTTGCTGCACTAAAGCAGAATTAATTGTGCATATTCTATATCTTAAACAAAAAAAACTTGAGAAGATAAAAAATAAATAAAGATTGGAGTGTTTCATGGAAATTGATCAAACAAGTCAAATTCAGTATTATTGGGATTGGTAGTAGGCAATATGAAATCTTTAATATTTTTAATTCAAGTTATAGCATAACAAAAGATTTAGGCAATACATGTATATTTCTTATGAAATCTTTAATATTTTTAAATCAAGTTATAGCATAACAACAGATTTAGGCAATACATGTATATTTCTTATGACAGTTTTTAAAAATATTTCATGCACATATTTTATTCAAGATGTCATCAGATGTTTTAGAGTATATATCTGCATGTAGCTATGAGAAAGAAAGTGTTTCAAGAATGTTAAGGGTTAAATTTGCAAGCTATTTTGTTCCTATACATATAACCCCATAATTACAAATCAGTTTTCATCAGTTTGATTTTTTTTTCTGAACTAATGATTAAAATCTATAGTTACATTATGACAAACGAACAACATCAAATGAGGAAAATGTAGAGGGGAGTAAACACAAACAAGCACAGATATCACAGAGGACTGTAACCATGGCAACTTACTGTGCTTCCTCCTGAATGGTTGAAGACTAAATGACAAACAAGAAACATTGAGGAGTAGGATATTTACACTCCATGCCTGACAAACATTCAAATGACCTAGTTCTTTGATCCCAATGATATAGCATAAATTTTGTTTTTGTTTATCAACTTTTAAAAAAGATTTAAGATAATGGTCTTAAACTGCCCATGATGTCCTCTAAATCAAAAAATAATTACAGCTATCAGCAAGAATTACCTCGTCTGTCTGGGCCAGCCGAGTGAAGACGTCTTCTTGACCCTCGTAAAATTCTTCATCCCCGCCGTTCATGTTGGACCGTCGAAGGTCCGTAAAATACACTTCCTCTGTTTGTGTTCCCACGCTTACTCGCGATCGCTTCTGTCGCTGCGAGACTTTCCTCCGCCCTGAGTACGATCCCACCTCATGCGATGATGGCCCTATCAACAAAGAACAAATCAATTGGTCTTGGACTTCATGTAATAAAATTGTCAAATGCCTGAAAGGGGTGTATCAACCAAAAGACCAAAGACTGCCAAAAAGGGGTGAATAGGATTTATCATACCAAGGATTCTTATTGGTTACTGTTGGTTTACAAAGATTAGGACGCAAAAAACTACAAATTTTCTGCAAGTACAGTTGAACTTCAATATCTTGAACTCTGATATCTTGAATACCATGGTTATCTCGAACTGATTTGGAGGTCCTAACCACCTATTTTCTTAGTAATTTTACCCTAAATATCTCCAATTCACGGATATCTTTTTTCTTGGTCTCATCGAATTTGAGATAACGAGGTTCGACTGTATACCATATGAAACACAATTACACAAAAGTACAAAGTTTAACACTCGAAATATCACAATAGATGTATCATTGTGATGATTATGAGTTAATGCCAGACACATTACATGCTTTTCTTGTCCATAAGAAGAGGCTAATTATCGGCCAACAGCATCTCACTCTACAACCTAAATTAGAGGCGTGCCACATTGATGATGCAACTACTGCATACAAAGGGGTATTGTCATCCTAACAAATCCTATCAAAATTAATTATCATTAACTCTATCATGTCTCCATTTTACAGTTATTTCTAACATTTATCAGTGACCTTTATCACAGCCAAATTACCATGGCTCAAGGTCAAGACATGTTCTTTGTGCCACATGGACAAGCAAAGCTTTGATTACTGTAAAGGGCTTTAATTTCGCGGGGCTAAAATTTCGCTATTTCTATCTTTCGGTATTTTGCAATGGTTTAATTTTCGCGGTTAGTAAATAAACTGAATTATAATCGTACCTCCAAATACATTAAATAGCACTTCGCGGTGGTTTTATTTTCGCGATCATTAACATAAGCGCGAACATAGTGAAATTAAAACCCACGCTAATATTTCCCCCTTTACAGTATCTCCCTTAGCTATTACAAAGCAATGAACAAACCACCTTAAAGTACTGTAGAATACATCAAATTATAATATCAATCAAAAATCTGCATTTTATGACTCTAACCTTGCTTCACAAAAAATATTCCAGTCACAATCAACCTATCTCCTTAGTTCAAGGTTACTTAGAATCACTTGGAATACAATGTCATGGCTCCGACCTCTGACAGACAGACAGATTTAACACCTAATTTTTCTACTAATATGAGAGGAAGTGAGCAAGTCTCTCATTGGAAAATTTCAAAAATACATCCTTCAATTTCTGAATCAGACCTTTTTAGCGTAACCCACGAGTCAGAAACTCCAACCAAGGGACAAAGAATATCACATTTTTGGCAGAAGCTTCCAAGTTTCAAATCCAGCAGCAAAGAAAATGAGATTTAAAGTACATGATGCATTTTATTGATTAAAGATCAGTTTTAAAACCAGAATTACCAACCAGGCATTTCACAATGCTCAATTCATGACTGTGACAAAGCACACGTGTCAATTTGACTGCCAAATATATGGGAATAAGGAGATTTTAAAAGATTGCATTCTTTTAAGGTTTTCATATCCTGTCTTTAAGGGGTTTTGCCCCATCTTCTAAGGTTTTTTACCCATCATTTGAGGTTTTGACCAATTTTTAAAGGTTTTTGCCTCATTTCTTCATAAGATTGCATTCTATTAAGGTTTTCACCCCATTTTTTAGGTACGACCCATCTTTTGAGGTTTTTACCCCATTTTTAAAGGTTTTCGTCCCATCTCTCCAAAAGATTGCATTCTTTTAAGGTTTTTGCCCCATATCTTTTGAAGTTTTTGCCCCCATCTTCAAGTTTTCACATATAAAGGAACCATGGAATTCTTTCTGATATTACACATAAAATTTGATGAAAATTTGGCCTAGCAGTTTTGTAGATTGAAAATGTTCAATCTAACAGATGGGGATGGACAAACGTACACAGCACCCTGGTTACCAAAATATAAGTATTTTAATACTTAAAAGCGTTGACTTACCGTTCGGAACGACATCTGGGCGTAACTGTTGACTTACCATTCGGAATGACATCTGGGCGTAACTGTTGACTTACCGTTCGGAACGACGTCTGGGCGTAACTGTTGACTTATCGTTCGGAACAACGTCTGGGCGTAACTGCATGTAGACTTACCGTTAGGAACGACGTCTGGGCGTAACTGTAGACTTACCGTTCGGAACGACGTCTGGGCGTTTGTTTCCTGCTGCCTGTTGTTTGTTTCGACATTCCATCACAACCAGATCTTTACAGTGTTTATGAGCATTAATACCACAATCTGCAAAATAGTCAACGTCTAGGTTTGTATCTGTAAAATTGTCAGCTACTAGTCATCTTTCTACGACTGGACCATGATGTATTGGAAATCAAAATGACTGGGAGCTACATTTAATGACAGTATCAGTTATCTACATCTTCATTGGCAGACGGTCTAAATATCATACACGAAGAACCCGATTTGAGCATTGATCATTAAATAAACTCAATAATTGTCATTTGATAACTGCTGATTCAATTAAAGACCACACAGCAGGCTGACATGGAAGGCCATGCAGTCTCATCATATAGCCTTTTAACATTCCAGAAATGTCTGGCGACCTTGACCTTCATTAACACAATACACAACATTTTGTTCTACAAATCTATAAACATGCCTGTGCTTATCAATGTTATCAATAGCTATATATTATACTATAGTTTCAGGCCTATCAAACGATGTCCGTTCTTTTTCCATTACATCTTCATAAAAGAAGCCTATTTTCCATCATCCAAGCATACAGGATGCACAGAATACAATATATCAACTACAATTACTTTAAATTAGCGCAATGAATTAAAATTCTTTTTAAATGCCAAAAATATCTAAATTTTTATTGGGTCGTAAAATTGAAGTAATTGTAGGGTACTTTACCTTTGCATTTCCAACCTTGCTTGATTAAACCCCATAACTGAAAAATGAAATGAAGAAAATTAAATGTTGTTTGCCCATTCTCCTTAATGGAAACTCTGTGAAGATTTTACAGATACTGACATTTCAGGTGGAACAGCTGATGTCGTCTATTATTGCCCATCACAAAGCTACACACTGATACAAATTTCTTCGGGAGAAACGGAACACAAATTTCCTCCCGGCTCTGACACACAACACATGATGGAAAAGGCCTCCTATTCCAAGGACCGAGTTCTAATCCCAAATTTAGACAAAAAAAATTCAAGATATGTTTTCATTGCCCACTTGCTATGCCCGAACTGATTTACGAATTTCCCTCCTTTGAATATGTCCACACTTCATAAACTTCAATCCTGAGAACTGTCTCTTAATGCCCTGCTATCTTTCTCTTTTGACTTCCAGGTCTGAAAATAATTACATGTTTTTGTCTCCTTGGGCAGAACCCAACCCACAATTGAAGAGCAATTTTTAAACACTTTCTTGCAGGGTTTTAAACACCATTCCACAATGGCAAGATGATCAGCTTACACATCGCAAAATAAATCTACCTGACCTTGTCTTCAACTTAAGTCAATTATATACACATCCAATTCTTTATTAAAATGCAAGAGTTTTTGGTTCTTTATAAATCCCATGATACTTTCATTTTAAATTCATAGACGGGTAATCTGTGCTTCTGTTTGTGACAAGCAATGTAAAACAAGATTTAAGAATTCTTTTGTAATTTCTTTCGCAGAAATATAAAAATTTGATATAGACCAGAAAACGCCAATGTGTTTAATTTACCTGTAGAATTGAAACGATTACGGTAAATAATCCAATTTACCAAAACAGAAAGTATATAAGCCCAATACTGCCTAGAGAATTAAAATTCACAACAGAATAAGCCTATCAAAACAATGATTAGGGATTAAGTCTGTTCTTACCGCAGAGAATCATTTCACTGTCAGTGGTGCCAAATAAGATCTATTTCAGGCCAGACACTCCTAGGTCTATAATAACTCAAAGTCATAATCTCATTCATGCACATTTTGAAGCCGCTTGGTATGCAGTTGTTTAAATATAGGAGCTACCTAAAAGCGTGCTGATTGCATAACATCATTGCACACCTCCCCGTGCACTCTGTGACCTCACTGAGACTCGCCGATGACAGTGTAAAACACCTGTATAAACACCTGCTGTCAACAATCATTGCAAATCATCATACCTAACAGTGCTTTTTTTTTCTTTTTTTATAAAACCTATTAATGATGTAAAATGTTTCATTGCTACCTGTAAGTACACGAACTGTGGGCCAACGGCACTAGAGTACATAAAAATCAATTACCTCTTATAGCTGATCAATATCTTAAAGAAAATTTATTGACTCTCTAAAACATTAAAAAATATATCAAATGGAAAATTGTAGTCTACATCATGAAAATGTGAAATACCAACAGGGTCCCCAATTATATAATTACCTCCTGCTACTGAAATCACTTGGCATTAAGTTTTAATGTCAATAATGCAATTAAGTACTCCCAAATCTCGTCAAAAAACAAACAAGCCAAGAAAAATCTGTAGGTGTGTAGAAAATGACATCTGTGTGCTTGCAACAACGAATGAGACTAGGATGAAAAATTGACATGACATAACATGTGGCAACCAATGGGAGTGGTAAAGAGGTGTTATCAAATTTACAATAAAAAACTACAACTAGAACTCCCTTATGGTAATTTTTTTCAGACACTCTCCAGGACAAAGGGCTGATAAGCCAATTAATTAAGAGGTCCAGCTGACAGCTTTTTTCAAATGTTCAAAAGGAAGAAGACAAAACCACACTGGGCTGACATATACCTAGTTGATTTGCTTAGTGATCAACCTTAGCTGATATAAATATCAAACACACAACTCAACACAAACATACAACATTTTCTACATGGTTAAAATTATAAATAAAATCAACTCTAACATCATAGTTCCGGCTGTATCTAAGCCACCATGGTTAAATAAGAAGCCTATAGCCTGCAATGCTCACCAGGTCACCATGATTGATAGCAACTGTGTATCTCTAAAGTTTTCACATCTCTATAGTTTAGTGTATTGAATACTTTTTTTAAATGGACAACTATGCACTTCTTGATATAAACTTTATTGTATGTATGTGTGGAGGGAGTATGAAATAAACTTGAATCTAAAAGCTTGAATATTATTCTAGCAAATTACAGTCTTTTCGTACTTGAAAAATACTTTTCTAAGTTTTCTTTTGCAGCAATAGTTGTGTTCCTCCTGGTTGCTGGGAGCCATTGATCTAAGCTCTAATGTTTTGCACATTGCATCATAGCCTAGTTATTGAGAAGATTTTCACCATAAATTTCAGAACAGTTGCACACCTATTATAGCTTTGCCTTTTTACCTTTTGGGCCATTATTGAACAAATTCAAATTGACATTATACTTAATATATTTACATTCACTGAATCTTTTCTCTTATATTTCCTTTGAAATTGACATTGCATTTATCATCCAATAAATGCATGTTTGTTGCAAACTAGTTGGATCTGGTTTTGTAGTGTCACCTGTTTGCAAGGTTATTACCAAATATGGAGCAAATCCGGGGTCAAAGGTCAAATTGGCTGTTCCATTTAAAGTAACGAAATCGACAACATTATGATATTTAAAGTACTTAAATTTGTTTTAATGATTTTAGAACATGCATGGAATGTAATATAAACAATAATCCGTTTTGTTGGTTTATTGGGTGATGAAGGAACTATGCAATTGAAGAAAAATTTTCTATAACCGTAACGGGGTTTGAATTTTTTCTGCAATCTAGTTTCCTCTCATCCCAGTATAACAACAAAGACAGCTTTTTATTGTTTAAAGAACAACAATGTGTTATAATAAGCATTTGAACATTCAGTTACTTGGCTTACAGATACAAAACTAAGAATATATTGTGAAGCAGCAGATATCGCCTTGATTTCTTGGAAATGAGAGGTTATTCATACTTAGACAGTCACCGACATACTGAACTAAGCCATCGTTTCCACAGAAATTAAGATTGTCCTGGGATACAACAAAGTGGAAGCTGTAAGTGTACGATATGTAGTGGAACTGTACATATTGTAAGGTGGAACTGTAAGTGATTGTAAGTGGAAACTGTACGATTTGTAAGATGATGTACAATGTGTAACTGTACGATATTGTAAGTTGGACACTGTACGAAATATTGTAAGTGGAATGTACTTGTATGGAACTTATGTATGTAAGTGGAACTGTAAGATATAGATAAGTGGTAATGTACGATATTGTAGAGTGGAAACTGTATGATATTGTAAGTGGAAAGTGTACGTGTAGCGATATTGTAAGTGACTGGTACGATGTTGTAAGTGGAAATGTATGTGTACCGATTTGTATAGTGGAGACTAGATCGTATATGAGATGCTGTAGCGATTTGATAAGTGGAACGTGTATGATATTGTAGTGAACTGTACGATTATGTACAGTGGACTGTACGATATTGTATAGTGGAACATGTACGACTAATTGTATAGTGTGAACTGTACGATATTGTTAATTGAAATTTTTGTAGCAATACTGAGAATTGTAATTTTCATTTTGTTAAAGATTTTTTATTTAGAGGTAAAATCAAGGTCACGAAGGTCAACAAATTTGATACCAAGGGATAAGGTCTCCTCCACTCAAATTGGTGAAAGCAGCCTTACAGTTTTTATGGTGCTGTTTTCCTGTAAAGTTAGTGTGCTAAAAAACAATAGTAAAATGGTCACGTAAAATGTGGTTTCAAGAGAGGTTTGAGTATCGGAGAGATGAAAGTATCTTAGGAGCGCACAAGAAATACACATACATGACAAATATGAAAAGATCTATTACTTGATGGGATGTGAAGTGAACAGAATGACAGAGGATTAATTTTTTTTGCCACAAGACAGACAGATACCGGGTGTATGAGAAAGAATGATATCCTGACAAATTTCAGTTCTGGGGGTATAAAATATAGTATGGTGTACCATATCTTTGCCAAAAGCTTTACATACATCTTTGGTCAAAACACTTGGAAAATAAATATCCTGCTATCCACGTGACAATTCAGAATAGTCACATGATTTTATTTAGGCAAAGAATTTAATGGTAGAGTGAAAGCATACAATCATGTGAGTATGCAGAAGCACTGTGAACAGTGAAGAATAATTGATTGTTTGGTAAAGAATGGTTATACACGATCATTAGGACAATGGATGTACGACTCACCATACATGTTCCAATCATGTTTGGTAATGGGAGCGTCAAGTTTGATGGTCACAGTAATGGTGTTGCGCGTATTAACTTAGTAGCTTCTTGTCTGAGATTATGTTGTTACTGAGAGAACATTCACATTCCGAACTCTGTGATATAATCGAGGTTGTGGTTTGGGTTCTGTCTGAATTTGTTTAATGGAGACATTCATTCACTCTGTGATAAATGGGAGTTGTGTGTTGGGGTCTGTCCAATTTTCTTTTCATCAGAAGGTAATGTTTTTATTCAGTTACTTGTGGGAATCATCATTGTTTGTGGGGGAAGTCAATGTTCGGGAATTTCGTGGGGTCACTTTACACACGAATTTCATCCCCAAGACATTTTTATTTTCCTTTTCATTCTTTATACAGACCAGTTTCGCATTATTATCAATTACCGCACGAAATTAATCCCCAACGGAACCAGAATTTTGGTTACACAGAAATTGACCCCCGCGATTAAAATGATATCCACAGTACTTTGTAAAATATAAGTCAAGTGTTTACTTGTTTGTTCTCAATTACTTTCTCTACATATCAGTTTTTGATAACCTTTTTTATATTGTTGTCTACACACGAAAATGCTTCGCAAAGACAAAGTCATATATGTTGGGCTTTAGGAGCTAAGTGTCTTCTCCATTTGGTGCACGAAGTTTCTTCATTGAGACATCAAGACAGATAGAGGTACACAGACTGCACATGTTAACGTCACATGATCTCTTGACTTTGGACAAGAAAGGAAGACGAAAAACTCAACCAATCCCGTACAGTGGGTGGATGAATGTGGGCTTCAGGTTAGATGGTCTCATGAAAATGTGTTTAAACTGTTACGTACACGGTGGCAGTGTTGCTTGAAAGAAGTACGGTCTTCATTTCAGCTTGCTGGTATCAGCCATCTCTGTAATCAATTGTGAATAGTCGATATAACTTA
>CAJDSM010018384.1:43854-60607 GCA_903981925.1 Ostrea lurida
TTTTTATTGTTTAAAGAACAACAATGTTATATAACATTTGACAATTTCAGTTACTTGGTTACAGATACAAAACAAGATATATTTGTGAAGCACAGATATGCCCTTGATTTCTGTGGAAATGAGAGGTTATTCATATTCAGTCAGACCGAATATGAATAACCCCTCGTTTCCACAGAAATTAAGATGTCCCTGGATTACAACAAAGTGGAACTGTAGTGTACGATATTGTGGAACTTAAGTATATTGTAAGTGGAAACTGTAACGATATTGTAGAGTGGAACTGTACGATATTGTAAGTGGAACTGTACGATATGTAAGTGGAACTGTACGATTTGTAAGTGGAACTGTATGATATTGTAAGTGAACTGTACGATATAGAGTGACTGTACGATATTGTAGAGTGGAAACTGTATGATATTGTAAGTGGAAAAAGCTGTAGTGTTACGATATTGAAGTGACTGTACGAATATTGTAAGTGGAACTGTAGTGTACGATATTGTAAGTGGAACTGTACGATATTGAAGTGGAACTGTACGATATTGTAAGTGATACGTGTTATGAATATTGTAAGTGGAACTGTACGATTATTGTACGTGTAGACTGTACGATATTGTAAGTGGAACTGTACGATATTGTATAGTGGAACTGTACGATATTGTTAATTGAAACTTTTTGTAGCAATACTGAGAATGTAAGTTTTCATTTTGTTAAAGATTGAAATTTTATTTAGAGGTCAAAATCAAGGTCACAAGGTCAACAAATTTGATACCAAGGGAAAGGTCTCCTCACAATGTGAAAGCAGCCTTACAGTTTTTATGGCTATTTTCTTAAAGTATGCTATAAAACAATGTAAAGGTCACAAGGTCAAAGATTTTGGTATCAATGGAAAGGTCTTGCCACAAGAAATACACATACCAAATATGAAAGATCTACCTTTTATGGTGTAAACAATGACCAAGGATTAATTTTTTTGCCACAGACAGACAGATACCGGGGTAGACAAAAACTATATTCCTACAAATCTTCAGTTCTGGGGGTATAAAAATATATATGTTGTACCATTCTCTTGCCAACAAGCTTTACATACACTTCTGTCAACACTTGGAAAATAATTCCTGCATCACGTGACAATTCAATAGTCACATGATTTTATTTAGGCAACAGAATTTAATGGTAGATGAAAAGCATACAATCCATGTAATATGGCAAACACGTGGTGACACCAATGAAAATAAATTGATTGTTTTGTGAGAAGAATGTTTATAATGCATAGGAAAGTTTCCAATCAAAACCTGTTCATATTTTGTGGAGGTTTATGATGGTAATGTGTTGGCTTGTATAGCCTGTCTGAATTATGTTTACTGGAGACATTACATTCCACTCTGTGATAAATGGAGTTGTGTTTGGGTCTGTCTGAATTATGTTTAATGGAGACATTACATTCCACTCTGTGATAATGGAGTTCGTTGTTTGGCTAGTTCTGTCCAATTCTTCTGTTATTTCAAAAGGTAATTTTTTTCATTTACTGTGGAATCATCATTGTTTGTGGGGGACCAATGTTCGTGGATTTCGTGGGTCACTTTTACCCACGAATTTACATCCCCACAAACATGTTTTATTTTCCTTTTCATCTTTATACACCATTCGCATTATTTATCAATTACCCACGAAATTAAGTCCCCACGAACCAGCAAAATTTTGGTTACCCACGAACATTGACCCCCACGAATTAAAATGATTCCACAGTACTTTGTAAAATATAATGTCAAGTGTTACTTGTTGTTCCTCAATACTTTCTCTACATACAAGTTTTTTGTAACCTTTTTTATATTTTGTCTACACACAAAATTTCGCAACAGACAAAGTCATATGTCTGGGGCTTTAGATCTAAGTTCTCTTCCATTTGTGCACGAAGTTTCTTCATTGAGACATCAAGACAGACTAAGAGGTACACAGACTGCCACATTTAACGTCACATGATCTCTTGACTTTGACAAAAAGGAGACGAAAAACTCACCAATCCCGTACAGTGGGTGCAGAATGTGGGCTTCAGGTAGGTGGTCTCATGAAAATCATGTTTAAAACTGTTCTGTAACACGTGGCAGTTTGCCTTGAAAAAGTACGTCTTCATTTCAGCCTTGCTGATCATGCCATCTCTGTAATCCAATTGTGATATCGATATAATTAACGCTTATTTCAGTGGTCACAGAATTGTGATATCGATAAAATCAACAATTATTTCAGTGGTCACAGGATTGTGATATCGATAAAATAACGCTTATTCAGTGGTCACAAGACTGCGATATCGATATAATAACGCTTAATTCAATGGTCACAGGATAGTGATATCAATATAATTAACACTTATTTCAGTGGTCACAGAATTGTGATATCGATAAAATTGTGATATGGATAACATTAACGCTTATATCAGCAGTCACGGAATTGTGATATCAAAATTAATTAATGCTTATTTCGGTGGTTACAAAATTTCAATTAAGAGAGATCAATTCGGGGCAGTATTATACATAACTAATATGTTCCACTCACTGATCAGCATCCAGCACACAGAACGAGTCTATAAACGGGAAGTTCCCAGCAATGGCCTTGAACTCGTCATGGGAGATAAATCCATCCTTGTCATGGTCATAATTCTTAAATACTGCCTAAAAATTTACAAAATAATATCTCTCACTCATGACAAGAAACAAATTAGGCATGCAAAATTGAAGAAAGGTTTTCTAAGGTTAAAAGAGTTTTAATTTTTACCTCAACCATATCATGGACATGTTTGTTAATGGTGTTGGGATCAGGGGGGCTAACTCCTGCTAGCCACTCAGCAAACACTACAGCTGGCTTGGTCGGAGTGGACGGCTAAAATAAAGACACACCATAAGTGACTAAACGAAAATTTAGAAAACGACTTTTGTTTGGGAAGACTGGGAAATACTTACTGTTTCACTAACAGATGACAAGGAATTTCTGGGTTCTCGTGCCAAAGACAGTTCGTAAATTTCATCTTCCGTGTAATGTAAATCAAGGGATAACTGTCAACAAAAAAACGACAAATATTGCAAAGCTCTTTTAATTTACTCAGGTGAAAAAAAGAAAACACTATGTCTAAAATGTGACATCATCAATGTGTATAGTTTAGCGCATTAACGAAAAATAAAAAATGGCCACTTTTTTTTTATCAGTGTTTTAATTAGGAAGGGGAAAGTTGTCTAACACCATATTTTCATTTTTTATGAAGTTTCTGATAATGTATTGATGAACTGGGGAAAAAAGCGAGTACAGTTTTTTTGCAAATTCAAATTGCTACATACTTCAACACCATGAACGTTGAAAATCAGTTTATTACTGTACACTGTTTCCGGGTTCATAAATCGGGTTAAAAAAAATGATATGAACTCATAGCTCAAATTCATAAGAATGCAAATTAGGTAGGTCAATCATTCATGTGCCATGTAAAGAAAACAGCATATCATCCTTTGAAATTGTTAACATTAACAGTAAAAAAACATTGCTTTGTCAGCAAGGTTGTTCCAAGAGGATTTGTGTCTTTTATGAAGTGAAAATAAGTGTAACAGAAATTTCAAGCTTCTTCAAACCGTGACATTGCAGACAACGTCACAATCAAATTGATGAAGTCAAACAATAACAAAGCGAAAAATCCCTGTGAATTTGGGTTGTGAAATAGAAATTAAATTAAAATATGCATTTAATGATAGTTGTGTGATAAATAGAATCTTACACTCATGCTTATATCATATGAAATTTGGCACCGGATTTGAATATTTCCCTCACCAAGGCTCAGGAAATATCAAATCCAGTAACTCATTTCATAAATTCCATACGCCATAAGAACTTGTTCAAGATCCTCTATAAAGTACATGTGGCCTTGGAATTTAATGAATTATTCTAATTGAGAATCATGAAACATATTAAGGTTAGAGTAAACTTTTGAGTCAAGAAGAACGTTATTATCTTTTTTTCTTCTTTTTATCTTAGTGCAGCGTATATGTGTTGTCACTGTTCCTGACAAAAAAGTAGTGCAACATATTTAAAAAAAAAAACAAGAACCAAAAAACTATGTCACACACATGGTATAACTCATAAAGAAGAATCTTCAGACCAGTCATGCCCAAATTAATTAAATGGACAAATAAAAACACTTTTAATCCCTTGAAATAATCACATCTGTTACATGTTAATAAATTACGTCAAATTGAAGCTTGATATAACTGCCGGATCCACAGCTGGTCTGGACCTACCCTGAGTGTATTGACAAGATCCACATTAGCGGTGAATGGAATGGTATCGTGTATTTGGAGCTTGGTCAGTTCCTTTAGTGTCTGAGAGAGCTGAACCATTTTCCGGAAGTTTATGAGAGTTCCCTCCACTTGGTCGGGAAGTGCTGTATGTAGAAGAATGAGGTCCCTCAGATGTACAGCTCTGCAAGGAAAACAGCATCCTGTACAACTGTTGTATGTATTTTTTAAAATATAAAATATTACTGATGTCTCTCTATTAGAGAGAGAGAGAGAGAGAGAGAGAGAGAGAGAGAGAGAGAGAGAGAGAGAGAGAGAGAGAGAGAGAGAGAGAGAGAGAGAGAGATCATAAATAAAGTGGTTGTTGAGAAATACCAAAAAAAAATTTTTTGATATCATTATCTTATATGTAATCCTAACTTGTCACATGGTATTATCTCATAAAGAGGAAACCTCACTTGAATTATTAAAAGGTTGTAAGTTTATACAATTACATGACGAAAATGAGTTCTCAAAGAAAGTTTTCACTTTGAAACCTAGCTTTTGACGAAGACTTGTAGCTGCTAAGAAAATGCAACAACAAATTTTCAGAGGTGCTTTGAAATATGCATTTCTGATAAACAGGAAGTAGACAATATTTGGGAGCAGCAAATAAGCACCACTGAACAGCTAGATGACCAAATACTAAGTACTGACGTTGTTATTAGTGATTATAAGGTACGCAATGGAAGAAGGACAATAAGGTAACCAATATCAGAGCAGTTGTATAAAAACATTCACTTCATAGAAGGGAAATTTCAGTAGCAGATCACAGAGGCATTCATGTCAATATTCATACGTCAATAGAAATACAGAAGCAGCTGTTCTGATCTAAACACCCCCCCCCCCTCCACCAGTTCCAGCCTACTCACAGTATAGGAATTTTGAACTCGGTGGCTTTGATCTGGTTGAAGACTTTACGATAGTTGCTGAAGTTGTTATTGGATGAAAGAAGGTCGGTAAATTCCAACAGTGTCTGAAATAGAAAGACGAGTCAAATCATCCCGATTAAATTATTGTTAAGCGTTTCAACACTCGTGCTAGCTGTCGATTTTGAATGAAATTATGACCGTGCTAAATTGAGTTCATGGGACACAAATCCGAGATCTATTTGATATTCAGACACAATATGCATGATTTGCACAATTTTATTTTAAAGCAAGGCAAGTAATTGCTGTATAGATTGCAATATTTGTGATTGAGTATATATTATTATCATAGAATCAGAGTAGATGTGAAGCATCGGCAGAAAATGTCGACTCACGATGAAAGCTAATTTGCTTTGACCTCGGAGGCCTTTGGAATATTGCAGAGGTCGAGAGGTATTATCCGCAAGTGTAAGATTTGTATTTATAAACATTTTAATGTGCCAATTCTATAGAAAATTCATAATAAAAATTTTCTTTTAGTACATGAATGGCACATTTGCGTAATTATTACTTTCTTGCATTCATAGTACTTTCAGTCATTCATGAAGCGATACGAACGAAATATCGCGTCCGAGACATATATATTATTACTACAGTAACTTGATCCGAAGAGTCGGATCACGTCGAGATGACAGGCACGGATCATCAGCTTCGAGTTTGATCTGATGACCTGCGCCTGTCAATGAGACGTGATCTGATTTTTCGGATTAAGTTACTGTAGTAATAGTAATGATAAATTTATTATTTGCCCCCTTACCTATCTTTATAAATCAACGTTTGTAAGATAAATATCAAAATACACAAACATGCTGTGAAATTATTTGTTGTGTACACACAGTTTTGTTTATGATGCAGTCGACATTCTCCACAAAAACCTTAGGTTGATGCATTGTGAAGTGAATGAATTCTTAAGTTCTGAGTTACATTTGGGAAGTTTTGAATTCCATAAGTTTGAATTACATATTGGGATTTTCTACTAATTGAATTCCATAAGCTTGAATTACATTTGGGACTTTCCACTGACTGAATTCCTTAAGTTCTGAGCTACATTTAGGATTCCCACTGATTGACAGTGACTGTATCCTATAATATTCTATATAGCTGTTACTACTTTCTATGGAGTTCACCATATTACACTGTGTACTGCGGAATCATTAGAATTCATGGTGGCTCAATTTTCGTGAAATTCGAGGGTACCTCTCACCCACGAATTTACATCCTCAACGAATAAAGACATTCCAGAGTTATCTTTCTTACAAATATATAAATCCATGAAATAACGTCCCCACTCACCCGTAGAAATTCAGCAATCCACGAAAATTGGCCCTCATGAATTTAAATGAATCTACAGTGCATCTGTTAGTACTTTTTATGGTCTGCCGCCCTTTCCCTACCATTATGAGTATCCAACTAAGCAAGTTGCAATTATCTGTACCTTAGTTTTATGGAGTCTGCCGCCCCTTACGCTTTATGAGTATCACTTGGATCTTGGTTAGTTTTGGACAATCTGGCCAGAGCACTGTGAGTTAAGCCCCCTACTACAGACATCAACGTGTTGAAGTTGTTCAGCAGCCGCAATTTCTACAAAAGATTTTAATGAAGAGATTGGGCTTAGCATTACATATGACATAAGCATTATAGAATTACATATGACAAGATATGAGCACTCAGTAACACACTTGCATATAAAAGCTTGATCAATCAAAGCTCATTCAAATACAAAATTTCATATTTGTTCTAACCAGTGCCAGTTCCATTTCATGAATCAATAATGTATGCAAATAAAAACATTTGCTTTCAAGATAGTAGAGATCATTAAATATTTGTCCCAAACCAGGAGCAAATTTTCATAATTCAGCGAGTATCACAGATTCTCACACTTGAAAACATCGACCTATAACGATCATCCTTGTACCAGCATAACAAACAATCAGCCGTGTACCAGCGAACAAAACAATCAGTGCGTTACCAGCGTAAACAAACAATCAGCCTGTAACCAGCGTAACAAACAATCAGCCGCTGTAACCAGCCGTAACAAACAATCAGCCCGTGTACCAGCTAACAAACAATCAGCCGTGTACCAGCGTAACAAACAATCAGCCGTGTTACCAGCCCGTGAACAAAACAATCCAGCCGTGTACCAGCGTAACAAACAATCAGCCGTTTTTACCAGCGTAACAAACAATCAGCCGTGTTACCAGCGTATACAAACAATCAAGCCGTGTACCAGCGTAACAAACAATCAGATCCTGTGTTATTGTTACCAGCGTTAAACAAAGTGCAATTGTCGGAACTCTGCTAGAGGCCAAATCAAATTTTCATGCAAGTGACAAAATAGTCTGGGGTTTTATATCATGCTGTTCTTTTACAAAATAGGAAGTTAATTACGCTCTGTTAATGCCTAATGATGCAGACAATTCCAAACTTTATATTCATAAAGCCCTTTCATTCTCAGGTGTAAGATATTAATCGTAGATAACTGTTTCATTTAGATATCTATCAGACAGTCTGCGGCAAATGAACAATAAATTGCCGTTTCTGCACTAATTTGTTCCGTTTCTAGTGCACAGCAGACTTGTGTATAATTAGATCACTTCAGTCTCTGCCTCTATTCACTACTTCTGGAGGCACTTCCTGTTTCAAGGAATGCTGGGACTTTATAGCATATATCAATTGTATGTAAAATGACTACATTCATCTTCTTTATCGTTTAAAATATAGAATGCCAACAATCCTGGCAATTTTATTTTTTAATTCTCAGTGTGATTTGTATTTAAAATTATGAAGAATTGAAAGCGTCTATGAATAAACACACTTAAATATGTTTTAACAAAGTGTAACATGACCTTTGGTTTTAATTTAGCATACAAAAGTTACAAAATTGAATATATATGTAATTGTACGAAATCTAATTGAATAATGTTCTAGCTTTATTCAAAACAATTTCAACCATCTCCCATTCTATCAGCAGTATGTACCCCTATAATGGCTGTATGCTTCACGTGCCCTTTCAATAATAATCATTATCATGACAAATATTGCCAGTGATTTAAAAAAAAAAGCACCATTAGGTTTTTGTTAAAATGAGAGACCAGAGAAGAAGCAATAAATACTGCAGGACTGTAATTTGTACAAACCTATAAATTGGAACTGATTATTGATCGGAAGATTACGTCATACTTTAAAATATTTTAATACCCAAAATAAATGGGAGAACACGATTGTTATTTGACACTAGAATACCAGGAAGCCACTGTAACTGGCAAAAGCAGCCAGACATTTCAATAGCATGGATCAAAACCACCACAAGTTTTAGATTGACAGGGAAGTTAAACCTTCTCTTGAACAGTTTTAAGCATCATCAAGAAATGAGATCGGCTGAGAGATGAACACAATTAACCATAATGCAACAGAAGTCGGAGGTATGACCAGAGCAACATCTGCTATTTACACAATGAATGTCGTAAATTTTACAGCAGTTCTGAATTATTGATTTATCTTCCTCAAAATTTATACAACTTCTAAATATTTTCCTTAAATTCTCATATAACCTATTCTATATACTACACGACAAATAACTTAACGTTATCAATCAACTTACTAAATCAAAGATGAAATTGCCGATTATCTGCACACCTGCCAATAGACATAAATTACACCACTAATTTATTTACTACAGCCTATCTTTGGCCATGAAACCTAAATTACCTTGGCAACATTAACAAATTTGACGATGACGTCTGCCCTCTGCTGTGGAGTGGTCTTACTCAGCACCATACATTGAATCCACTGTGATAATCCATTAAACAGCGCTATGGACCGCTCAAGTTTGGGGTTATCCTTAATGGACCCTGTCATTGCATAGTTTTTGAAATCTGTAAACTGAAATGGAAAACAATTTTTTTTTTTTTACGTATTACATAATTCACTTCTGCACATCTCCAACATCTTTATCAGTTACTTTTCCGATCTGAATGTCAATAGAATGGTGGTAGTCCAAAATCTACTGCCCATGCAGTTTGGTCAGTTTTGTATGTGTACATTATAGCAGCCTAATTGACAACTGTTTAATTAATTATTGGGAACATGAATTCTTTTATTTCTGATATATCGTACTTGACCTACATTTATTCTACGGAATGCCTTGTACTCTAAATATGACAAATGCTCGGCTAACTCCATTGGCTCGAGGTGGTTAAACACTAAGGACACCTTTCGGTTGTGTTTCCCCGGCCGAACAGAGATTCTTCTCATCCAATCAAACGTGGGACTGAAACCAAAATAAATGTACCTTATTATCATCTAACTGTATGTAAAATCTGTGGTAAATTTTAAAGTTTTCATACATAAATGCAACATATGCGCTTCACATTTCACAAAGCCAAGTCTTCTATGGATGCAATCAAAATATTTCATTTCATTATTTTGTTAGCAAAGATATAAGGCTGAAAAATGCAGCATGTGGTGTTGCCATTGAATATATAGTGCAGTGGACTGAGTATTACCTCGTTTGACAATCCACTCTACAATGTGCGTTTATCTGACCCTCTGAGAAATTAAAGATATGCATAAAACTTGGTGTATTGGTATTGAGGAAAGTAAGAAGTTGATTCCACCTACACTTTTGACAGGTCCAGAAGCTGCTTACACACTTCATTGCCCTCGGAGTGGGCAATGGTTCTGAAGTTGTTCATCACTGTTTTTAATCTCCCATCCAGGTCAAAATGGATTGGGTAATTGTCTATCCAAAACCTGCCAAGTAACAAATATCTGAATTAGTCAAGCATACGCCGTAGACACTCTGTAGGTACTGTAGTCAGCGGTAAATGTCACCAAAATATCTAATAAATTTGGAAATGGGAATATATGTAGCTAATTTTTCTAAGAAATGCATGTAGTTCAAAATCCTATTGCATTATTTTTGGTCACAATTTCATTTTAGTGTAATTCATTTATATGAATAGAAATTTTGGCTCTTTTTTTTTTTTCGACAATTTTATTTCATTAACCAAATTTTCATCATGCCAAATTACCTAGAACATACCGTATCTACAAGCATAAAAAGTCTGACATTTTACATATCTGGCCACTTCTAGCATTATTAACTGTCTTCCTGAGAAGCATTTAGTATAATGTATCTAAGAAAAATATAGTTTAATTACTTTCTTTTTTATTGTCATCAATGTTGAGATCATGGAAAAGATATACTTTTTGAGAGGCAAACATGTTTTAATGCATTGTTTTCATTGTAATTTAAAAATAGGACAAATTTTTTATAGCCTCGTTAATATGTGAAATGTGATATCAGAAAATTGCTCTAATTCTGAAATAAGGTGTTAAAATAGATGTGTAAGATTTGATTAGGTATCCGATGTCAGTTTCACATTCCAGTGAGGTTATAATAAGTAGTGATGCCTTATGATCTATTCATACATGTATCTACATTTACCATGATTGTTACTTATATGAAATTTTATCAAATACCACCATAATCTGATTTTAATTCAGAATTGAAACCTCGTTTTTGGAGTAAAGCTATATTCAGATGGGAAAACATTTGCAAAGGTAAACGTAACTGATTTAGACCGAGTGTTCTACGAACTGTCCACCATCGCAGTTACTAGAACTGCTTATAGTGACATAATCTGGGAAGAATCGACACAAATCAATGATTGGAAAAGTTATTGTCATGTCTGACCAAAAATAACTCCTTGGTGTGATACTCCATATTTAACCTTACAATGACAACATAAATAACCAATCAAATCTAGTTATATTTGTACGAAAATCTCTTTGTAAACGCATTCACCCAGATTATAAAGATAACCGAGTGACAAAAATCTAGAAAGAAACTAACAGGAAATCTATAATGTAGATTAAGAAAGTTTTGGGAGGTTTAATTGAAAACTTAAGAGTTTCACCTTTATATAGAGTTCTATCATAATATGCAAATTGTACGTACTAATAAACATCAGAAAGTATTGTGCGAATTATATACAAGTATTAACGTTTGATCTTCTGACCCAGTCAGCTGCGATCAGAAGTTTAATTTCTACCTAGTCTTCATCACAGTTGACATTTTTTAAAAACCATATTTTCCTACATCATTTAAATACATCAATGATACAGGTACAATACCTATTTTACCAATGAAATTGTTAAAACTACAAAAAGTGCTTTAGAATACAGCATGAGAGTCTCAATCTCACTGTACTCACCTGACAGCATGGCAAATACAACACTTGTATTTCTGTATCTCGCAGTCTTCATTGGCTGGGATGTGTTGACAGTTGGTCCTCGAACACGAGATGATCTCATCACTCGACTGATATCTGTACTTCAGTTCAGAAATTTGAATTGAACAAGTCACAACTCAGATTTAACTTTGAATGTTTGTACTTTTTTTTACTCTGACATATACAGTTGAACCTTGTTATCTCGAACTCAATGGGACCAAGAAAAAACTTCCGAGATAGCCGTGGATTTGAGATATCAAGAGTAAAAATACTAGGAAAATAGGTGGCTGGGACTGCCGAATCACTTCAACATAGCTATGGTATTCGAGATATCAGTGTTCTCGATACTGAAGATCAACTGTATTTGATAAAGAGAATCAAATCAATGCAATACTTGTCCAATCACAATGTTTTTGTTTTTAACTTATTAAGATGTAAGGCATCCCCAGTTCAATCATATGAGCTCTTCATCAGTGAGATCTTGTGGAACTTGCATGCTTAATTACTTACCTAAAAAAAAACCACCAAATTTCTGTTAAAATGTCTGGGTGGGGGTGTTTTAAATCTAAAAATCTGTAAACAAGTCTGGGTGGGGGGATGTTTTAAATCTACATTCTGTAATTACACAAAGCCATAACTGTAAGTAATTGCTTTCACTTGTGTGGATCATAAAGCAGACATTGAGTAAATCCGTGGATGTATTGATCCGTTCACAACAATCTCACCGTGGTAGACTTCTCAGTGACGGGGATTAATACTGTCACATCAAATTATAGCACAGCCAGAGGAGACGCGAAAAAAAATAAAATTAACGAAAATGATAATCTAATATACAGAAGGACTTCAACAAGTTCTGCAAATTGTAACTTACATGTAGAAAAGAAAAGAAGTAAATTGATAACTTCCTCCCATTGGTTAAAATAATTCTTCTTTCAGTTATATAAAAATTACCATTCATTGGCACCCCTCATACAAACACATGTTGGCGATTTTTGAATTTGAACTTTACCTTTTATTTAGTCAATGAAATTAACACAATTTGAAACGATTTATCCCTCTGCTCTTCAAAGATCAATTCAAAATTCTATTTTAATAGTTACAGGATCTATTTATAATGAATATAAAATCAGACTGATGTCAAATAAAGCCTAAAAACCTAGATGAACACACCATTTATGTCGATCTGTCTGGAAGCTCGGAAAAATAAAACTAGGTCATCGAGTTAGTAGGCCATAGGGATGGGATAATGACTAAAGACTGCTCCAGTAAATGGTTGATTTCCTCTTTGATTTATAGTGTTACAACATGGGAGAGGATGCCCAGTAAGGAAACCAACATGCTCAAAACTTTATTTCCATTGTAATGATCGGTAAATGAAAGTTCCGGATACCGTATGATTTAATTTAAGCAGTCTTTTATTTCAAAAGTGAAATAGGATTGGACAGCAGGCATGCTTCCTCAACCAGACAACACCATACATGAACAATATCAGACAAATTATACAGGCTGTAACAAAAAGTGTGTCAGTTGTGTCATTCTGAAGATAACCTAATTTAGCTGACAAGGATACAAGTCAATGAAAGCGCTGGCTAGTTGTTCTGAGGTCATAAACCATTGGTGCATTAAAAACAGAACACTAGGAAAGTCGCTGCCTCCTATCAACCTTCCATCTGGCTCTAAAAGCAAGAAATACAAAAAAAAAAATCAACTTTTTACTCGGTGCCTCCTATCAACCTTCCATCTGGCTTCTAAAAAGCAAAAATACAACAAAAAAATCAACTTTTTACTCGGTTTTTATCACCAGAAAGATCATTACAGCATAGCTTTAAACCTGTTAGCAAATGCAAAGGAAGATTTCTCGTTCTTTCTTCCTTTTTTTTTTTTTCAGTATTCCAATCTTGGTACCAAAGACATATTTATAACAGGCTGACCAATCACCAACCTATGCTCTGTACAACAAGTTGTACAAGATTCTCTTTAGTGGCAGCACGCACTGTCACCCCCGGCAACACTGGCTTCTCCTCGGTCATGTGACTTAGACTGCTTTCTGAGGACCCTGTGGAGGACTGCGAGACCAAGCGGTTGTCATGGACCTGTAGCCGGGAATACGGAGGGGGCGTGGAGGGGGGCAGGGGAAGAGAATCTGGAAGAGACGCATGTCACACTTAAAAATACGAATACCAAACATATAAATAATATACCTAGCAGAACTAAAATGTAGAGAAAAATCACACCTACCACCTAACATTTACTGTATAAAGATATTTCATGGACATAAGACTGTTATTCGACACTTTCCATCACAACTCAACACATCTCAGTCAACCTTCTTCACTGAACTTCCACCTCATGGATTACAAGGCAGAATAATAATTAAACAATTCACAGACTATTCGATTTTATGAACAATATCTTTTATACATAACTTGAGAAACATTGTAAACTAATGCCTTTTGTATTCATGTTGTTAACCAACTCTGCATTATATACAAAGCCCTGCATCTTTTATTGTTTATGACATCATCACATTTTTTGCCTTAGTAAATACATTTCATGTATATTTGTTATGATGACGACCACCCTATGATCGAAACCAGTCAAACAAATAAATTTAACAGTGCATTCTCATGAAGTACATGTTGGTGATCTGTTTTAATTCTTTAAATTATAAAGGTTGTACAAAAAAAAGCATTATCCTGACAGTCCATGGAACTCAACTTTCCAATGCCCATCACTATACTCCACAACAAAACATAGTGAAACATTGTTTCCTATTGACAAATGTTTCCTACAGACAAATGTATCCTACAGACAAATGTTTAACAGAGCAAATGTTTTCCTATAACAGACAAATGTTACCTATTGACAATGTACAGACAAATGTTTCCTATAGACAAAATGTATCCTACAGACAAATGTTTCTCCTATACAGACAAATGTTACCTATTACAAATGTTTCCTACAGACAAATGTTTCCATAATAGACAAATGTTTACAGACAAATGTTTTCCTATTGACAAATGTTTCCTACAGACAAATGTTTCCTATAGACAAATGTTTACAGACAATGTTTCCTATTGACAAATGTTTCCTACAGACAAATGTTTCCATAGACAAATGTTTACAGACAAATGTTTCTATTGACAATGTCTCCTAGATATTATTGACAAATGTTTCCTATACAGACAAGACAAATGTTTCCTATACAGACAAGACAAATGTTTCCTATACAGACAAGACAATGTTTCCTACACACAGACAAGACAAATGTTTCCTACAGACAATGTTTCCTACACAGACAAGACAAATGTTTCCTACAGACAAATGTTTACAGACAAATGTTTCCTATTGACAAATGTTTCCTACAGACAAATGTTTCCTATTGACAAATGTTTACAGCCCAATGAACAAATGTTTCCTACAGACAAATGTTTCCTATTGACAAATGTTTCCTATAGACAAATGTTTCCTACAGACAAATGTTTCCTACAGACAAAATGTTTCCTATTGACAAATGTTTCCTATAAACAAATGTTTCCTAGCAGACAAATGTTTACAGACAAATGTTTCCTATAGACAAATGTTTCCTACAGACAAATGTTTACAGACAAATGTTTCCTACAGACAAATGTATCCTACCTACAAACAAATGTTTCCTACAGACAAATGTTCCTACAGACAAATGTTCCCCTACATACAAATGTTTACAGACAAATGTTTCCTATAGACAAATGTATCCTACAGACAATGTTTCCTATTGACAAATGTTTCCTACAGCAAATGTATCCTACAGACAAATGTTTCCTACAGACAAATGTTTACAGACAAATGTTTCCTATAGACAAATGTTTTCCTACAGACAAAATGTTTACAGACAAAATGTTTCCTATAGACAAATGTTCCTACAGACAAATGTTTCCTATACGACAATGTTTACCGTATTGACAATGTTTCCTATTGACAAATGTTTCCTATTGACAAATATTTCCTTTGACAAATGTTTCCTATTGACAAATGTTTCCTATTGACAAATGTTTCCTAATACAGACAAATGTTTCCTACAGACAAATGATCCTACAGACAAATGTATCCTACAGACAAATGTTTTCAGACAAATGTTTCCTATACAGACAAATGTTATCTATTTGACAAATGTTTCCTATTGACAAATGTTCCTATTGCAAAATTTCTATTGACATGTTCTATTGAAATTGCATAAAAACCCTTACAAACAAAGATACATCGCTGGCTCCAGTAAGTTGCTCTACCAAAGCTCTTTCTTTACTTTTGACTAAACTACTAACAGCTATAAGAATCTCTTCAGAGAATACTGTTCCACTACATATTCCAGAATGGGTGTCAATCAGATGTGGAATTCGTTAAAAACTCTAAAGAGCTTTTGGATAACCTAAAATCACAAGAATTTTCAAAAAAATTGACTGCATCAAAACGTATGATTTCTCCACACTTTACAGACAACGATTCCTCACGATAAATTGAAAATCTAGGCTTTTTCAAGATTATAGATAATTGCTTTTTAAAACAAAAACGCACCCGAAAATACGAATTATACTAGTCGTTGAGGAACAAGACACATATTTTGTTAGAAAACACTCTGATTGCCCCACAAGTACTCTGAAGTAGATATTAAGAGCATGCTTGGGTTCTTATAGATAATATTTATGTAATATTTGGAGACCAGGTCTTCCAACAATCCGTAGGTATCCTATGGCACTAATTGTGTCCCTTATTGGCAGACTTATTTTTATATTCATATGAAAGCAGAATTTGTACAGAAACTGTTAGGGATAAAAACAAAAAACTTGCCTTGTCCTTCAACCTTACATATAGGTATATAGATGATGTGTTATCAATTAACAATCATAATTTTCACACATTATGTCCATTTGAATATATCCCGAAGAACTTGATTATAAAGGACACCAACAGAATCTGACATATCTGCTTCATATTTGGATTTTTTACTTAACACATTGACTCTAATGGCAGACTGACAACTAACATTATATGATAAGCGTGAATGACTGTTAAGCTTTGATCAGTCACTTCCTTTTCTATGTAGTAATTATACCACTATCACTGCTATGGTTGTATATCTCCCAGTTATTCGACACGCAAGAGACAATGCTATGTCCGTATGCGGACATTTATTAAAGGCGAGGCCACATACTAACAAAAAAGTTGATGCTGCAAGGGTTAAACGAATCTCGTTTATAAAGTCATCATTTTCGCACATTCTACATCTCTCTCACAACAA
>CAJDSM010018385.1:2552-22833 GCA_903981925.1 Ostrea lurida
GATATCTGTCTGAAGTCTAACGTTGGCATTGCGGACTCTCTGTATAACTTGCGACTGGTGAAAGAATTCTGTGATGATAACATACCGGGCAAGGCGTTTCATCTGATGTATGAAGACTTCCTGTACATGCACAACAATCTCCAGCAGAATGTGGAGGTGTTTCTGGCAGACCTCTTTTACTGGTTCGAAGTTCAGAAACTGGACTGTGTCCATTGTGAACCAGGTCAGTATTGTATGTTACTTGTCCCTATTTATTTGTGCATGTATCCTAGGAATAAAGAGTATACAAATGATACAGTGTATGTTTCCTTTGAATTAATATCCTTAATTCCTATGTAGGGGATATGTTAATTAATATACAGGTATTGATTAAATGCTATATCTACAATACTGTAAAAGTGGTTATTTACGCGTTCATTCCCCCCACGCGTATACATAGAAATATCATACATGTATTATATATATTTCATTCAGTGACGGCGTATTTTCCCCCCACGCAAAATGTTAGACATGGAAAAACGCATACTTAACCCCCAGCGTAAATAACCACTTTTACAGTATACAGTTTGTACAGTATCTTATTTCATGCGGATTATTGTTGCACGGTCCAGTATGTGGAATAACTACATGTTCTTCATGGTCAGTAGGTTCCCGTCCCACCACTGCCAAGAAACTGACCAGTAATGCCGTTCCCAACCTCCCTCCAATCAGCAATGTCACGAAACAGAGCTTTCACAAGACATCACTGGACGATGCGGGTGTCCCTCGTAGTGCCACACAGATGCCCCCCAGACAACCTCTTCTGTACAAAAGACAACAGGAGTCAGCACACGAGCCTGATGTCAGTCATCAAGGTCTGTACAAGAGTCTGTCATCATAATCTATGAAAACAAAAGAAACTTCGGATGTAAGAACTACAATACATGTACTTGTCCATTTTTCTATGAAAATAAAATGAAGGTTAATATGATTACTTGCTCATTTTTAAACACATTTGTACATATGAATATATATATATGTAGGACTCCAAAGTGCGATGGTCTGCACCAAACCTTGATGGTCTGACACTCCAAAGTACGATGGTTCTCAATCAAGTCCCAAAGTGCGATGGTCTGACACGCCAAAGTCCGATGGTCCTTAATCATGCGCCAAAGCACGATAAAGCTGATAAAAAGTACATCAGAAAGTGCATAGGAATCCGAATTCTCTCATGACCAACGCAGTTTCGGATTGGGGTCACTCTTCTCCCTTTTTTTCAGTTTATCCTTGAAAAATATTCGTCGGGGCAAACTAACGTTAGATTTCTTCGGGTAAATTTTGAAAGACGTTGTGATTAACGTCATAATAACGCGACGCCACAAACATTACCCACACTATCGGACTTTGGCGTAACGTGTGGACCATCGCACTTTGGCGTCTGTATCGTCAACAAACCATCGCACTTTGGGGCTGCAATCGCACTTTGAGGCCACCATCGCACTTTGGAGTCTTACATTTATACAGAGACTTTGTAATATATTCAGAATTTCTCTGCATATACATGTGAATTGTAGGACATGGCACTGGGCAACCAAGACCGAAGTCTGCAGTGGTTGGCAGAGACAGGAATGTTGTACACCAGTCAGTGCTTGCATGGCAGGAGGACAACCAACAGTGAGATACCTGTTCCTTGCCTTCATTTACATGATATGGGCTATTAGGATGACTTAGTGTTATTTTGTAACTGTTAGGAATTTTGAAGTGAAGCAAAATTTTTATCAAGATGTTGCATACTGTGAATTTTAACATCCATTCTGTATTGCTTATTTTTTCCTTATGCTAGGTGGACTAATTTAAAATGGTTGAATAGGAAGTGAACTCATGGTTTTAGAGCAAAGTCTAAATAAAACAACTTTGGGTGAATTTAAACAAAACAAAGTAATTGTTTTTGAGGCATCTTGATGATCGTAACACAGGACAACAACTTCCTTGTATACAGTGGACCTGCATGTACATATAGTAAACGTATCAGTTGTTGTAAAATGTATGTTAGTTTGATACATGTAGGTCAACTTAATAATGCATAAAATCTTCTCCTCTAAGTCAAAGGATAGTACTTTTGAAATCCACATAAATGGTCATGAAATTACATGTAATTATTTGCATACACTAGTCATCAAATTCATTTTCTGTTCTTCTATGCAGGTTAGATGGCAGAGGAGAGAAAAATTTACTGGCTAATGTTAGTATTGACTCGGAGTTAATGGAAAGTTTTACGGACGATCAGCTGGGAAGTCTTGATATTGATTTAAGTGACACGCCCCCTCCTACACTTCCATCCACAGAGGAAACTCGGAATTTGGCTTCAAATTTACGTGATCATAGTCATCCAGATTATATGGAAGTACAAAGTGTAACAATCTGGAACTGTTGACAAATAGAACACTCATCAGCAGGAAGAAATGAGGCCAGAAAGTGAAATTAGTATTTCGGAAAAACCACCCACACATCAAGACTTGCTGAACGAATTCAGTGCTCAGATCGGCCACAAAGACAATAGACAAAGTAAAGGTGAACACTATGAACCATTGCTGCCTGCAAAATTGAAGCCTTGTAAAGAAGCAATACATAACCACAGCAAAGAGCAGGAGAGAGGAGAACATTCCTTTTTAACTAAATCTAAGAAATCTATTGAGGTGGATCCAGGATCTTCCAGTGTGTTAAGTGAACAAAGTGACAGCAGTAGTTCAGTTCCTGTGACACCTCTTCCTGAAGACCAGCTTTCAGACCAGGATGTGCCGAAACAACCAAGATACACTGCATTTACAGTCAATGCAGATTTATCTCAAGCCGTGGAATCCCCACGGAGTGCATTATCAACAGCACGGGGCTACGGTGATACTGCTGAATCGGTCAAACTGAGCTACACTGTGTCAAATGGCGCTACCCCAGAATCAGCCCGGGCTGCTGGTATCCCTGTAGTTAGTGACAGTGGGGACCAGTCTTGGAGGAGGTGGGGCTCAAGAGAGGGAAGTGTGGCTAGCAGCAGAAGCTCAGCAGACAATTCTGACCACGAGTCACACAAAATTCACTACGACCAGAAAGGCAGTGAGAACAAAGACAAGATCAGGGAACATTCACCACCAAAGTCATTCACAAAGTTCGGATCCAAAGACAATACTGTGTTTCAAAAGCCAAAAATGATTGTGAGAAGCAAGACCACAGTCTCACCAAAAAAGGAGCCTTCCAAGAATTTAACCACTAATTTTGCGGAAATTAAAAGAATGAAAAATGTTCAAGGAAATGTTGATAATTCTGGAATGGTGTACATGCAGCATGGTCATGAAGTGAATAACAAAGCTATGCAGAGCTCGACTAATCAGATCAACCAAGGCTCACCTTCACCCAGCCGGACAACATGGCAGCAGGCCAGCACATTGAAATCTCCAGATCAAATGAGTGATTCGTCAGAAAACAGCGATACAAACCGACCTGTGTTGTCCGAACTCACTGAAATTAGACTTAAGTTAGAGGAAAAGAGGAAACAAATAGAAAGAAAGAAGAACAGAATTGAAGTTCAACAGCAAAAGCAAAGACAGAGATTGGGTAAAACAGCTTTTCTTCATGTTGTCACCAAACCTATGGAGGAGGAAGAGATGTCAGATGGGCACAGTTCACATGGAAGTGAAGCTTCCTTACCGGGTAGTGAAGAAGCCTCATGTTCAACGTCAGACAAAGGTCGTCCCGCGACACTAACAGACGGGAAATCTCCCGTAACACCGCAAGGCAACAGAGCATTCTCAAGAGAAGGGATACAGCAAACAATTGAAAATGTGAGGAAAAAGTGGTTTCAAGATGACAAGGAGGAAAAATGTTCACAATTAGAAACAAACGTTAATGAGAATGCGAGCACAAGCGGGAGTAGTCCTCCTCGAAATGGAGTGGGTGTAAATTCAGCACCAGAAAATAAAACAACACTCCCTCCAAAACAAAAAGTGTCCGAAACACAAAATGTTGATATCTCGGATAAGGAAACAACAGAAGCTTCAGAACTAGACAATCCGTCTGTGTACAGTCAGAAATTAGAGAAACTGGACCATGATTTAAATGATTTAAAAGGAGAGATTTTGAGGATGTCTCTAGAACAGGAACAGTTCAATGGGAATCCAGTAGTGACTTCAATAGCAGCTTCATCATCAGCTACCAAATCTAGACATATAGTGGACACTCCAGAGAAGAAGTTGCCAGGAAAATCATTCCAAACCTCAGATCTCACTACTTCAAAGCACATGGACATGAACACTCCTGAGAGACTTCAGCATGGAGCACCAGTGGTCTGTTGTCCCGCTGGGTATGCAGGACATATTGATCCCAGTCTCCCTACACCAGAGAGGGTTGTAATGGGAGGAGGTGTTGCGCAGTACCCGCAAGGACTCCCTCCCCAGATGCCTGTTACACAACCATTCCAGCCCCAGGTTCTGCCCCACCCAGCACCATATAACGGGCAGAGTCAGTTCACTCCTATACCACATACGCAGGTGCCATACAGTGGTTTCCACACGCATGGCACCACTCCATTCCCACAACCCCAGTTTCCTCCTACTCCTCCCCAAGCCTACCAACAATCCCCACCCTATGCAGTGAATCCCAATCTAGTGTCGCCTCATAGTCAGTATGGGATGCCTGGGATTTACCATCTGTCTCCCCAACAATTCCCTCCCCACTCTCACATAACCTCCACTGTGCCAGCTCATCCACCTGTCTCATTTATGAATACCCCTAACCACACAGGCGCTCAAGTCTTTCATCCTAATATAGATAGTAATATCGTCCCATTCATGCCGCCTGTATCTCAGCCTGAAAAACCTGCTACTTCTAGTGCTTTCCATGATGGTGGTCTCAGTAAAGAGGAAACGCCTAAGCGGGCCAACACAAGCATGCATGACTCATCTCAGAACAGAAGTGATCTACAAAGTGATATTTCTGGTGAACAAAACGGATTTTTTGTGTCATTTGGAGACAAATCTCCTAATTCTCCTAAAGTTAAACCCAAACTTTCAAGTGCTAAAACTCAAAGGGCAGTAACTCCTGAACCAGCTAGTCTTCAAAACCAAACACAGCATTCATCTCCTCAGAATCAGTCTAGTCAACTGAATGATATGTCAGCCACAGAGGGGAATACTTCTGTGAATTCTCAACACAACACTTCTCAACAAGATTCATCTGGTATTGGGTTTGTGATAGGTGGAGAGCAGGAGAATCTAACAAAGGTCAGCATTTGAGATATCAGGATTTTAAAATTCTCCCGACCTTTTGTGAATATTGATTTTGATGTTTTAAATACATGCATTTCTTTTTAGTTTTATAATGAACATGATAATGGTAATAGAAATATTCTTCTTTTTTTTTCTAAGTCAATGGAAGATGAACTAAATAGGAAAAAGGAAAAGCTGATACAAATGCAGATCAAACGCAGAGAGGAGCAAGACAAAAAACGACAGTATAAAGAATTAGAGATGGCTCGCAGGAAAGAACAAGAGAGGTAAGAAATGTTGAAAATAGAAATAAACAAATACATTGTATGTGCACTGTTTTAATGGTAATTGTATTTACTGCACAAATAATGCTCCACTTCAGACAGAACAAATAGTTTAAATGTAGGTCATGTTTATCTAATTGCATCTGTGTTATTGACATGAGCTTATGAAGCTCTGTGGCTGTCAATTTTCCAGTGTGTGCTAAAATACTAGTACATGGCATGTGCGTCTTCTTCATGCATGTGTGTTACATAATCGAGTGTACAAACAAAGTTACTGCTGTGATAACACCTGTGTACAGTATAGGTACAGTACAGTATAACTCCCTCATGATGATTTTATTGAAACTCTTGGAATTAGTTCGTTGTATCTGTAATTCATCACATTTGTATTACATATTGTCTCTGTTACAAATTGTTTCTACAATGTACAGTGAATGCCGGATGAGAAGTTCAGACGTTCCTCTTTGTGTATGGTGGAGAATTAAGCATTACCACAAAACATGATAAATGTACACCAAAACCCCTTGCAAGTGCTAGCATTGAATTTTATTTGTAGGCTTAGTGTATAACCATACACTGTCTATTCATACAAATACATACGTGTAGTGTTTAAAAACAATTTTGCCGATTATATTTTGCATGAGGTATTAAGGTCATAACGGCATTTCCCAGGATGGCTCAGTGGTTAGATCCCCTAACTTGTAACGTAAGGGTCCCAGGTTTGATCTTCAGTTGCTCCAAAGATGTTTTTCTTCTTCTTTGCTATGGTAACTTAGTAAATGTCCATATATATACATCCTTCTTTAAATGTATAGTTGACTGGACATTTTCACTTACCAAAGCCAGGAATTATCAAGATATGGTAACTCAAAAACAGACATGGTGAATAAATATACCCCAAATTTTTTTGTAGAAATAAGATGGATGCAAGTGAATTGTACCCAGAATATCACCAAAAATTATATATTATTGAGAAAAGTTGGGCATGACTTAAAATTAGATGAGTATTTGATAGAAATAAACATTGATCTGAGCGTGGCTATGCAAAGGTGTGTAATTAGAAATACATAAATGAAAGTAATCCAGGCTAGGGTGTAATCATTGATGCTTCATACAGGGCTTGCTTGTCCCTTGTACAAACCAATCAGCAATGGAGATGGTATTTGATATTGTGGTGTTTCTGAATTATTTTATAGGAATTATTAATTAGGGTTGGGTTCTAATAGGAAAATCAGTGTCTAATAATTTAGTTTTGATGGTATATCAATCATCTGGTACCCTTCATTGATATGTTCTGTTTCTCTATGATGAAGGACATTTATATCCAAGAGTAAAACAATTCAATAAATGGGCTATAGTAATTTTTAAATAAGTGATTATCTAGAAAATGAAATTAAAAACAGGTTTTAAATATTGTATGCTGCTTTTCAGGAATTCAAATTAGTTCATTATGTCCATTTTCACTATTTCCAATTTTCAAGTAAAAAAAACCCATTAGATTGGTGCTCAAGGTTCAGAAAAAAAAGGATTGTTACAAAGATAAATATTCTCATTCACAGAATTAAACAGGAGGAAGCAGAGAGAAGAAAAGCAAGTGATAAAGCGCGGAGAGAGGAAATATTCCGACAATATCAGGACAATAAGAATCGCGAAGATGATGACTACGCACGTCCAGTCCGCAGAAACAGATCCCAGACTCGAGAAAAGCAACGTCCCAAGTCTATGTTTGTTAAGGGAGAATCTGGATCAGTGGAAGGTTTGCATTCGCATAGTTCTCAAGAGGATCTGTCTTCTCAAGCTTTCACTATCAGTCCGGGTCACAGAGGACCTTGTAAGTGTTGCTAGTCTTATATGTAGATCCACTTTTAAAGCATGCCGGTTTTATTATCTTTATTCTTTAATTAATTAATTAATTAATGTACACTTTTGGTATTCTCTTTTCATATCCATTTTATAACCCTCTTTTTATCCACATGTTAAAGCACATTATTAAAATCATGCATTGAGTGCTAGGAATGAAAGTTTATTTGAAGTTGAATAAAAATCATAACTGTGTATTTTGAGTGTTTCAACTTGCTACAATTTCTCTGCACAAGTTTTGGCATGCAATTACTGCTAGTGTGTGTGTATGTGTATGTGATGTTTTTCTTATGACAATAGTTCTAGAGTAGAATGTATGTTTATTTTCTGATGATAAATACTAATTCTGTAAGTGTGCACACAATGTATGTGCACTAGAATGTACATTGTACTTTAGCAATATCTATCTTTTGACACAGTTATAAGTGCACCAATTTAAGATCAACATTAAGACAACATATAGACATAAAGTTTTGATACATGTGTACTATTCAATTTATTGTGCTAAATAACCTTTATGATAACAGTTGCTCTAAATTTTAATATACTCATCAAACTTTTGTTTTGATTTTTTAAATTAAATCTTTGGTAAGGCTGTGCATATGTGCATATACATAGATACAACTGCAATTGAACAGAGGAATATCTGGTAAAGATATAAATACAGTGTGTGCAGAAATGTACTGATGGACTTTAAAAATGCAACATATCTTTTTTTTGTACATTTAAGACAGGGTGTATTTTTCAACATCACTTGTGGGATAGGTTAGCTGCTGCTGCAAATATGAGGAGGAAAACGATTTTACGTCATGGTAGATCCATTCATTATATCCAAAATATTAAAATGCTAAAGGACATGCTGCAGAAGGGCATACAAAGCATTACAGCTTTAATCATATCATCAACATTACAGAGTGCAGTGGGCCAGATACAGGCATCGGTCGTGCCTTCTAAAGCGTCCAGATTTAACTTTAGTAATGATGACAGTTTATAACATATAGACAATTGTGTCCTTGGACGGGACAGATTCAACAGAGTTAGCACAATGGTCTGGGGTGTGATTACTCACAGCTAACCATTTTGAATTGATCCTTAACTGTGAGGTGGTACATGTAGATGAGATTCTGCAACATAGTACATTAATGCCGAGAAGCATAGGCAAGGCAGTGGATTAATTATCTAGTAGGACAATGTGCACACACATCCATCAATATTGACTCAAATGTCATTCCAACGAATGGCTTCAGCATCTTTGCTTGTTTTAAACTGGGATGAGCTATGTAGACATGTACACAGCCTCAGAATCCACAAGGACTTGGAATGGCATTGTTGTAAGAGTGGCAGAGCATTCCCCAAAGGACCATTTGGAGTGTCTGTCTGTGTCAGTGATACATCACTTTTTCACTTTGATGCTGTTATCATTGCTAATATCGGACATGCCCAGTGTGTGACCCCTCTTGACCTCGTGACCCCTCTTGATCTCCATTTCAGATGCAGCCCTTGGGGATTAACAATGACATTTAAAATTAATGGACACTTATATTATATACCACAGATTGAAATAATGAATTAATGATCAACGCTGAAAATTATCTATTGTGTTTTTAAAGTCCATCACTATATATACATGTACTATGTTAACTTTTTATTTTTAGCATTATGTTTGTGACAGAGTTTTGAATTTTACGTTTGGCATGTTTGCTTGAGTGCACCTAATTTGCTTGTTTCAGTGGGTGTTGGTCCTAGAAAACCCCCAAGCTTAGCACCACGCCCAGGAAACATTCGAAAAGCAGGTGTGTTTGTTTTTATTTCTGTAGGAGTTTCTCATTATATATTTTCTTTTTTCTTTTTATGAGTTGTTTTCAATTCTTATACTCCCAGAAAATATAGATTCTTTGACTTGAGGTTTTTAAACTTGTGAGGCAAGAAACCTGGAATCAATTTGGTGACTCTCAGCTTGAACTTTGTAACACGATAGGGCTTTCATATTTCACATGTGTATTTCTTATGAGCTGACGAGCCATTTCCACTGGTAGCAAAATTTTTGACCTCCTGACCTTGGACTTTCAACTACTTTTCCAAACTTTTATCATTGTGTATTCATACACGCCCTGGAGAACAATGACTAGCTTGATTTCATTAATTAGGTGTTTTGGGAGGTTTATTAATTTAATAGGTGTTAAGGGAGGTGGCACTGGCACATCACCTGTGTTTCTATATGGGGTTTAGATAAAATTATTTAATTGGTCAGTTTTAACCATACCCATGTGCTTTGATTTTGTTATATGATTATTTTCCAATTATTAATAACATTTACCATTTGTTTTGACTTGACAATGGATCGATGTATGTTATTAAGGGTATGAATGTCGATAAATTAAAAAAATCTTTGCTATTTATAAATGCAAGAAAGTTATGTGTTGTAAAAATCAAGTCATTTAATACCCCCTAAAATACATGTAGGAAGAAAATGGGTCGACACGATCCCAGAATGTTTAAAATATGCAATTTGATTACCTTGAATTCTGAACCATAATTGTCAGACCGGATCACACTGAACCTTTGATCTTCTGACTTCTCTATCTCAAGAAGTTTTATCAAGGTTCCTTGAACAGTCTTCATGAAAGCTTTCAAAACTTGCAAGCCAGTAGGACGAGTGAACTGCCTGAATTTACTGGTCCCTAATGAAATTTACTGGCCCCCAAATTTTCATAGTACATGTTTATCACATACATTATGGGATGTAATGTTTAACTGTACAGTTAATTTAGTGAGACTTTGTCTAAACACTTACTTTATATGCTATTTGCCTTTTTAGATGGTAAAATTATACAAATATCTATGCATCTCAACATTTTATTTAATGTGACTACAAGCCCATCGGACTTCTTGATTCTTGATTTTCACTGATTTGACCCTTAAATCCACTGGCCTTGGTCTTCTGACCACTTAGTTTTTGTGAAGACTGCTTGTCAATGAACTTCAAGCCATCAAGAGTCACCTGTATTACTTTAAACTACTGTGGAATCATCATTGTGTATGGGGGACCAATGTTTGTGGATTTCGTGGGTCACCCTTACCCACGAATTTACGTCCCCATGAACATGTTTTATTTTCCTTTTAATCTTTATAAATATTATGCCGTTCGCATTATTCATCAACTACCCACGAAATTATGTCCCCACGATCCAGCAAAAAATTGGTTACCCACAAACATTGGTCCCCACGGATTAAAATGATTCCACAGTATAAAGGAGAGAGCTTTTATATTTGGTGTATTGTATAAGTTTTGTGACCAGGCCATTTCAATGATAGCCGTTATTGCAATCCTTTAGGGTTAAACTTTAAACCCTTTATTTAAAAATTCAACATTTCTAAAAAAAAATTGGATTACTAAATTAGAAGTCTGATGATCGGGAGATTTCCTATGTGCCACATGAAAATCAGTGCTCTAGAAGTATTGAATATGAGCTGGTAGTCAATGACAACTGAACTGATGACAAATGGCTGCCTCCCAGTTCTCATTGAATGTCTGGGACTTTTATATCATTCAGACAAGGCCTCTCTGAGGTTACATGTAATACAACTTTGCTACCATAGCAACACAGTGGCTGAAGACAGTCAACCTTCACAAACACATCTTGTAATGTGTGTTAGCTTTAGCACTGTGGTCAATTTCTCAGACTAGTAGAAGTTTTATATTGGCCCAAAGACTAAGGAACAAGTTACATGTATGTAAACATAAGAATATTAATCAGTTTGCACTGCTATGTTCTTGTGATGTACAGTATTTGAGGTGTGATGACACATGTCTGTATAATATCATTCAACTCTTTTGAAACTCGAACACCTCTAACAATTGCACAATTCTATTTTTAGTATCATGTAACACTCTGTCGACATCCATGGAAGGCAAGCTGACATACAGAAGACCGCCCTCCCCAGGTAAATGTTTACTTCATCATCAAAAATCGATGTACCTAAACTTTACAAAGCATACATGGGTCAAGGGTATTCAAGTTTGTTCATATTTATAGGGTGCAAAAAAAGTACTTGTCTTAACAAGTTTAAATTGGCCTGGGACAAGTGAATGTCCTATAGATGAACTTATCCCTTATTGATGAGCAAATCTTATGTCACGACTGAATTTACTTTTATTTCAAAAATATTTAAAATGCTTTGAAACACTTTATTGTGGTAAACTTCAAAAGCAAAGTAAATAGAATCTGAAGTAATTGATGTTTGTATATATTTCTGTTGATACATATAGCCATAACATTCAGGGCACAACCAGAAAGGGTTTTGCTATTGATATATATTATCACAAAATATCCCTTTGCAATTAAGAAAGTTTTCAAAGAAGCAAACATTAAACTTTTAATTGGTTTTAAAGTTGAAAGAGATCATGATGTGCATGTTCACATTTGACCAGAAATATCAATTTGAATAAATGGTACATTCAAATGTGCATATTATGTACCATTATTATCCCCTCGCAACTAGTAGCAGAGGGGATATAGCATCGCTGCTGTGTGTCCATGCAGATGTGTGTGTGTGTGTCCGTGTGTGTGTGTTTCCGGAACTTTTTGAACAAGATAGAGGACACAGCATTCATCAGAGAATCATCAAACCTTCCACAAATGTTGCCCATGGAGAGAGGATGAACCCTATTGATTTTCAAGGTCAGGGGTCAAAGGTCAAGGTTATTATGGACTATTGACTAAAATTCTTAAGAACAAGACATTAGAGGACACAGCATTTATTAGAGAATCATCTGTTGACCATGGAGAGAGAATGAACCTTATTGATTTTCAAGGTCAAGGGTCAAGGTCACTATTGACTTAAATTCTTGTGAACAAGATAGTAGACACAACATTCATCAGAGAATCATCAAACCTTTCACAAATGTTGACTATGGAGAGAGGATGAACCCTATTGGTTTTCAAGGTTAAACTTCAATGTCACTTTTGACGATTGCCAGAATCCTTGTGAATAAGATAGAAAAACACATTTTTCAGAGAATCATCAAACCTTCCACCAATGTTCTTCATAGAGAGTGGATGTTCTCTTTTGATTTTCAAGGTCAAAGTCCACTATTGACTTCCTCAATATCTTGTGAACAAGATAGAAGACACAGCATTCATCAGAGAATATCTCAAACCTTTCACAAATGTTGCCCATGGAGAGGGTAAACCTATTGATTGTCAAGGGTCAAAGGTTACTATTGACTATTGTTTAAAAATCTTGTGTTGGCAAGGGGATGCTACGCTTGCGTTGCCTTATTGGTACATGTATTGTAGTTAATTTTATATAGGAGTGTGAAGGAAAGTTCTTCAGGGAACAATTACTGATAACATCTATATATATACATATACTGAAGTCACTGATACTAAGCTTTAATCAGTATCATAGTTAGATACTTGCATTTATTATTATTATTAGTGCATTGATATTTTGTCTTTAGATCTTGTTCGCTTGAAGGGGAGAAGCAAAGGGAGTGCGGATAGCAGCGAATCAGGATCGGATTATGCAGGTAGAAATGCACATTTTAATGATGAGTTGTAACAGTACTGTATATTGTAGATTTAGATCAAAGTACTTTGTTAAAAGTTTACGCTGCCTTCAATCAGAAATCTGTGTGGATCTGTGAAGGTTTCCACCATGAATGTCTTGATGCTGTGTATCACAGATTGACTATGAACATGCGATTGTTTTTTCATAGGACCTAAATTGTTTGTGAAACCAAGCTCCAAGTCCAACCGTCACATCATCATTAACGCTATCAGTCAGTGTGTGTTAGCGGGGCCTGTCAATGCCGATCAGAAAAACAAAGTTCTGGAGGTAAAATAAAATATTTTTCATATTTTACATGTGTATTCCACATGACAAGTCCTTTCAACTAGTACCAAAATTTTGGAACTCCTGACCTTGACCTTTGACCTAATTTTCAAATTGTTTAACACTACATGGGCATAACTTTTGTATGGTAAGTGATGGACCTTTCATGTTTCACATGCATAATCCTTTTGACAAGCCCCTTCCATTGCTATGTGGAATCCGGGGGCATCAGTGTTTCACAAACACATCTTGTTTACCATAATTGTTGGAAAAGACTCCCAACAAAATTGTTATTCTTACCATGCATAAATCTAATAAATCTTATGATGTCAGTAAGATAATTTTGAAAACACGTACAACTTGATTTTTGATAAAAATTGACTTTACTTTACAGTGTCATGATATATAAGCACAGTGTACAGACAATTTATTTTTGCCCATGTTAAGGTTCTGGCCAAATCGGATGCCAAGCACTTTTTGATTCTGTTCCGAGACCACTCCTGTCAGTTCCGTGGACTCTACAACTTTGATCCAGATGCGGAGGAATCCTTCAAAATCCACGGAATAGGACCCAAACAAATCACCAGCAAAATGATAGAGAGATTCTACAAGTAAGAGCAGACAATAGTCACATGAGGAACTATCTTTAGATGTAAATCCACTTTTGAGAATGATTCCTGTGCTCCATTTCATGTAATTGTAAGAAATACACGGGTATCTCAAAGTTTTCTCTCAGTCCCATAGAGTTCCAGATAATGAGGTTTGACTGTAATCTGTTTTCTACTGCTGCTGAATATTTATAGAAAATATTAGAATTTTATACAGAACAGAATTTTTTTTTATAGATTTCAAAGCCCTTGGGGCTAATGATTCGGGTAATTAGTGCTCAAGTGACCAGTTGTTGTCTTTATATTTTATATAAGTTTTGTGTAAGTTTCAGATTACTGTTACTTGTTTAATATTGTAGATACAATTCAGGAGGCAAAAGCTTCAGTGAGGTGACATCCACCAAACATTTGTCTGTATCAATAGACGCCATAGTCATACACAACGCCTTATGGAAGACATCATCCAAACCGCCTCACAAAAAGTGAAGCCAATCAGCAGAGAAGGAAATCAAGCGGTGACAGTTATCAAGCCAGCGTCATCATGGTCCTCATTTTATCCCATTTTTTAATTGCAGCATGTTTTGAATAACTCTCTCAAGAAGAATGTTTTATGTACTGCTGACTGGTTATTTATATAAATTTGATGGCAAGGAATGGACGACTACAAAATGAATTGGCTGTAGTGAAGGAGATTGTGATCATACTCATTTATGTACTGTTTTTGCTACTTTTTCTTGTACTCATTCTGTCTCATGCTGTATTCCGTTCCTTCATACTCAGTTTTCAGGAATATTTATTTTGCTTTCCCTATATACCATACATAAGTTATTTTTGCTTTTCATTAGAATTATTCATTCCAAATACACTCTATGCATCAAGTTTTACTTGCGTATATTGAAGTCGTGAGGCAGATTTTTCCCTCTTAGAATCACATTATTTAATCAAGACATTCCTGTATGGCTTTGCAGCTGCATTTGCTAGTACTGTATAGTGTTTATCCAGTAGCTAGTACTGTATAGTGTTTATCCAGTAGATTCACTGTGCTTAACAGCCACATGTGTATGTAATGGTTTTAGTTATGTGCAAATTAGAACAATAAGTTATGGAAATTATTTTTGGTAGGCACCAGGAACATATATATGAATACATAGAGAATAATACATACCTATTTCCATATCACACCCTGATTAAAATTTATTGTTTTAATATGACTTGTTTTGTATGTTATTACTAAGTATGTAATAAATGAGTGTATTAACTGGTCTGTATCTTCGTTCCTGTGCAGAGTGTGCAACACTATAGTAGAGCTATAAACCTCTGTATGAAATGAAGGTGTAAGGTTGTCTAATCTGACTTACTCTTACAATAGATTTTCATATATTGTAATGAAAAATTGAATTTTAGGAGGGAGTACTGTATGGCATTGTTGGAAAAAACCCATATGTACAAGTAGCTGTGCATCATTCTGACTGTGATATTTTTCTTGCCATTTTCACTATCCCACCTCTATAGTTCACGTAATGAATAGGAAGTCAATCTGTAACTTGCAAGTTCAATGATTATTTTGAGATTAGGGGTATTTCTGTCAATATCTCTTTAGTGAAACAATTAAGGCTTGTTTGAATAGGAAGATGAGGGATAAAAAAAACATTCAACACCCCGACTTGTTTTATGTAGATGGGGTTGTTGGCTGATTCATTCATATTCAGCTTACCTGATTGGCTATAGACTTTGCAAGCTTTTCTGATCTAAATTTGTCTCGTCATTCCAGGGTGGCAGCATTGTAGTTATCATAAACTTTTCACATATAGTATACTTGTGTAAAGCATTTAACAAGGCAAGTGTGAGATAAGGAGTTAATTGAATCAGACACTTGACGCACTCATATGAAAGTTTAAAAGGCAATAAGGGTGTCTTGGACAGGACTACTCACAATACAGGTTTAAAGTTTTACATCGAAATGATTAGGAAAGGTCATATCTACTGAAGAGATAAGTTACAATTAATATGCAACATTCTCCTGTAGTGAAGATTCCAAAGGGTTTAACTATGGGATCACACAAATATTTAGTGTTTATATTGCATTGCACGTAACTTTTGTATTCCTTTTGAATCTCTGTCTCCATATGAACAGAAGCTAAGTGAGCGTTGTGGCCCATGAACCTTTTGCAAGATTTTTTTTTTCTTCAACATTTTGTTTTGAATATTTTTATCAAGAATTTTTACAATTAGTACACACATATATAGATTTTAATACATACATGTGTATATGCTTTAATCAGTCCATGTTCAAAATGAAAGAAATGTGTTCTGGATGTATATAATTATATCTCAATAATTTCTTAATTTAGGTTTTGATTATATTGATCATATCACTGCTTAATGGCAAATTTTATGTTCTGGGTTGTGATTATTTTTTCTTGTGTTCAGCATGAATTTTTGGAATTCATTTTTGACACCTCATGTGCTTTATTTTGTCAATATGAAAGGAAAGATGCATGATAGCTAATCTATGAATGGTATTTTTTATCAATACAATGTAGATATATTGTGTGTTCTCAATATTTTCCTTGTGACATGGTTCTAAGAAAAGTTCTGCAGACACTATGAAATAATTCCTCAGTAGTACATACAGTATTTTATTTGTCTCATGGTTTAAAATAAAACTATTTGAATGACACTGGTAATATTGGGCATTGTGGCTTCCCCATAGTTTAAAGGATGGGCTTGTCAATATTTGCTTGATTCTGCTTCATTACTTAAGGTGGTGTTAAGCTATATTTTTCATTTATTCAAACAATTTCTGTGATTTAGATGCTAGGATATCGGACTATAATCCATAGTTGTTCCAGCAAAGAATTCCAAGTGCTTTTCCCCTTATTGAGGTGATTTAGAGCATCGATTTCACCAAGTGTGATGATGTCTTGTGTATTGTGAAGAGGTTGTACAGCAGTTACCCCCAAGATCTGTTTGTAACTGTGCAGCTTTATCCGTAGGTTGTCAATTTTATTATTGTTATACATGTATATTTATTTGTAAAAGTAAAATTTTGATAATGCAAACTGTACAATGTTATTTTTTATATATTTCATGCCCAACAAACATATTGTGTAACAGCCAGACAGCAATTGATGCTTTATTCTTCTGAGGACTTCATTAACATTTTCCCTTTGGTGCGGTGTAATAATTTATTTACTATTGATATCAGTAGCAAGTAAATAAATTATCCACCAGTACATTTTTATTTCTCCCCTCTTCCAGAAGAGACATTGTATATGTACTTTGTTTGTCACAAAATCTTCTCCAATACCGTTGATCCGCTTGTCAGATGGCCTTGAAACATTGTACAATGCTTCATTACCATTGGCTATCTCCTCCCAGTTACCTTAACCATACAAAGTGTTTTATTGGTATTGAAGATGTGCATGTGGCAAGGATTTTGATATTCTTGAATTTTTGAGAAAATCAACCAATTTTATTTATTTTAAAGTGAGTGCATGTTTTGTTCTTTTGGCTCATTTATAAACAAATTGAATATAAATGTAATTTAAGAATTTTGCTTCTCATTATATGCAGGTCTTGTTGAGGGAGGTTTAACTTAGGAGGTAAACTGTTAAAATAAGGTCATTTTTCCCTTATATACATGTATAAGGTACCTGTTTTAAGTGACCTTGACCTTTGAAAATGACTGGGTCCAGAAGTGCCCTGTCCCAAGGAATATTTGTGATCAATTATGATGAAAGGTTTTAACTTATTTTAGGCCATGCCAATTCAAAATCTAGTTCTACGGACTCGCTTGCCTCTATTTTTGATAAAATCCAAATAATAATATTATCAAAAATAATGCTTGCTCGCATGTCCCAAAATATCCAAATAAAAATTTTTCCACAATTTTTTTCGACATTTACAATAAGCACAAAAAAAATCTTGATACACTTGGCGACAAATGACAGAAACGCAGGCCCTTGAGAAAGTTCTTGAAATTGTAATCTGGTGTTTTTAAGCTTTCTATTCTTTCTATATATGATACTTCAAAATACTAATTGAAAAAATATTAAGTTCATTTTGGTAAGCAAAATATATATGATTTCTATTGATTTTAGATCTTTATTGTAAGCGCTTGCTTATGAAATTACGTACAATTCAATTAATAATATTTATATTTCTTGTATTGCTCGCCTCATAAATTTTATCTCCATAATGAAAAATAATATTTATAAAATAATTTCGCCCTCTCGCCTCACTTTTTTGTTTGAAAATCCGAAGAACTATTTTACAAATTGGTGTGGCCTTATGTAAAAAAAAAAAACCTTTTGAAACAAGGCAACGCAAGCGTAGCATCCCCTCGCAACACAAGATTTTTAAACAAGTCAATAGTGACCTAACCTTGAAAATCAATAGGGTTTACCCATCCTTGGGCAACAATTTGTGAAAGGTTTGATGATTCTGTGATGAATGTTGCGACTCCTATCGTGTTCACGAGGTTTTGGGGTAATAGTTACTAGTGACCTGTACTCGAAAATCAATAGGGTCCATCCTCTCTCCATGGGCAACAGTTGTGGAAGGTTTGATGATTCTGTGATGAATGCTGCGACTTCTATCGTGTTCACAAGGTTTTGGGGCAATAGTTACTAGTGACCTTGACCTTGAAAACAATAGGGTCCATCCTCTCTCCATGGGCAACAGTTGTGGAAGGTTTTGATGATTCTGTGATGAATGCTGCGACTCCTATCGTGTTCACAAGGTTTTGGGGTAATAGTACTTAATGGCCTTGACCTTGACCTTGAAAATCAATAGGGTCCATCTCTCTCTATGGGCAACAGTTGTGGAAGGTTTGATGATTCTATGATGAATGCTGCAACTCCTATCGTGTTCACAAGGTTTTGGGGTAATAGTTACTAATGGCCTTGACCTTTGACCTTGAAAATCAATAGGGTCCATCCTCTCTCCATGGGCAACAGTTGTGGAAGGTTTGATGATTCTGTGATGAATGCTGCGACTCCTATCGTGTTTTAAATGTTTTGGGGTAATAGTTACTAGTGACCTTGAAAATCAATAGGGTCCATCCTCTCTCCATGGCAACAGTTGTGGAAGGTTTGATGATTCTATGATGAATGCTGCAACTCCTATCGTGTTACAAGGTTTTGGGGTAAAAGTTACTAGTGACCTTGACTTTGACCTTGAAAATCAATAGGGTCCATCCTCTCTCCATGGGCAACAGTTGTGGAAGGTTTGATGATTCTGTGATGAATGCTGCGACTCCTATCGTGTTTAAAAGGTTTTGGGTAATAGTTACTAGTGACCTTGACCTTTGAAATCAATAGGGTCCATCCTCTCTCCATGGGCAACAGTTGTGGAAGGTTTGTGATTCTTGTGATGAATGCTGGTGACTCCTATCGTGGTTTAAAAGTTTTGGGGCAATAGTTACTAGTGACCTTGAAAATTTATAGGGTTCATCCTCTCCATGGACAACAGTTTGTGGAAGGTTTGATGAATTCTGTGAGAATACTGCGACTCCTATCGTGTTCACAAGCCGGACACACACACATCCGCACGGCAGCGATGCTATATCCCCTCCGCAACTTGTTGCGGAGGGAATAATAAGGAACATTTATGTGTGATGAGTGATTTTCTAAATGACCTTGATTCACAAGCCCTTGTGTCGCAAGGAACAATTGTGATAAACTATCAATCAGCTCAGCTCAGACAAACACGACAATGAATTTTTGGGCCCCCCCCTTCCCCCCCCCCCCAAATTTTTCAGGGAGCATAGTGATCCCCCAAGAAAATTTGGCAGATGTGCAATATTAAAAACCTACTGAGACTTGATTTGAGATATGTTTGATGGTTATCTTTATTAATAATACTATCATTTCATAACTTCAAAGTGAAAGGTTTTTGATCTTGATAGAAAAACAATGGCGTGATTACTGAGTAGGATTTACATCTATCCTGTGGAGTAGGAAAAAATGCTTCCTAGTGTAAACTCGTCACAAAGTTTGAGGGGTGTGTGCGTGTGTTGTTGTTAATCCTAGGTCCTTTGCTGTCATAATAAACACACACAAAAACTTCGAAATGTTTTATAAGTAATCACCATAAAATTTTATTCCATGAAATTACCATTTCAACTGAGTACAACACCAAATCATAATAAAAACATTTTACATGCATATTATGACATGGGTCTTGGATTCTATTCAGTATAAATGAGCAGTGCACTTTATGTCCTACATACAGTAGTACCAGCAATAACATCAAATCACACTTTCACTACTGTCACATCTTTACACTCATCTTGGATTTTTCCCCCTTGCTGCAATTTCTTCACTGTATTTTTATGTTTAAGTCCTGCAATGAAAAATATACAAATCCATATATATATGCAACATGTATTCCTAATACATAATTGTCCTTTTGACAAAATGAGTTTGTGAAACACTGACGTCCCCGTATGGCC
>CAJDSM010018385.1:42728-54320 GCA_903981925.1 Ostrea lurida
AAACCCGAGAGATTACTGTGAGGTCAAACCAGTAATACTGTGAGGTCATACCAAGTACTGTGGCCATATCAGTATCTGAGGTCATACCAGTACTGTGAGGTCATACCAGTACTGTGAGGTCATACCAGTACTGTGAGTCATACCAGTACTGTGAGGTGCAAACCAGTGATGTGATCATACCAGTACTGGAGAATATACCAATTATGTGAGGTCATACATTTACCAGTACTGTGGGGTCATAACCATCATAATACCAGTACCTTCAGGTCTTACCTTCTCTATGGGCCGACAGTTGTTCTAAGGAATTGAGGACCACATTACAATATGTACAGTTAAATCCAGTAAATGCTGCCAAGGGGACATTTCCTGCAATACAGAAAGAAACCAAATGAAATGAACAGCCCTCCCTTTCTGCAGTGTCAAAACAATTCCGTAACAGTTTGTTATTCTTGTTTTCAAACATTTATTATTCCTTGCGTTGCAGTCATTAAATGCACATTAGATACATGCACTTATTGACAATATTTAATACATCTTGAAGATTAACATCATATGTACACAGTGTTTGACACTAAGAATCTTACTATACTAGTCCTCAGGACTAGTGAAATTAACTAGTCCTGGTGTTTGGTAAATATTCCGGCTGCCAAAGGCAGCTGGTCGAGTGAATTTTTTTAAAAATCTGGATGCAAAATCATGCATTTCAAGTAAATTTTGAGACAAATAGATGACAAATTCAAAAAGTTCCTGAATATCTTGCATAATATGATAAAGTTAATCATAATTTTCATCAGCATCATGTTAGGGCTTTGATTATTTAAGTAGTCCACCGGACTACTTATAAATGATATTTTGGTAGTCCGGGACAAAATTTACTAGCCTCGGGCTACCGGACTAGCGTTAGTGTCAAACCAGTTATACTGGTGGCTCCAGATAACTCAAATTAAAGGGACCTTGATAAAAGTTTGGGTGATCGAAAGGTAGAGATAAATGTGGGACCGTGATTTCACGTCAAGAGACCAAGAGCACTGCAAGATTGATTGACTGATTGATTATTTGATTGCTGAATTGATTAATTTCTGTTTTTAACGTCCCCCGGAATTTTCACTCATATGGAGACGTCCCCAATTGCCGGTGAAAGGTGCAAATTTAGGCGCTGTGCTCGGCCTCAGGGCCTAATGAGCAGTGAGGGATCTTTATCGTGCCACTCCTGCTGTGACACAGGACCTCGGTTTTTTCCAGTCCTCATCCAAAATACCGCCCCATTCACGTCGCCTCTTAACGACACAGCAAGGGGATGTCTGGGGACCTATTCTAACCCGGACACCCATCGGGTCCGCAAGATCAAAGTTGGAGTCCTCTCGAGTCGCCTGTATATATACTAATAAATACACCAGAAGACAAACCTGCTGCGCAGACGCAATTTTGGCTTTCTTGGCGTGTTTACTCCCCATCAGGTGTTGTTTTCGTGGCTCTCAAGACGGTATAAATCACTTTACAGAATTCACAGTGTCCATCATACGCCTTTCCTCTTCAGCGGCAATTTTGCCTGACAGGACAGAACAGCAAGACTACGAGTCAATGTTTACAGTATACTTTAAATACTTATTACAGTTTAGTCAATGTAATTACATGTTGGTAGATTGTAAAATAATTCTGGGCATAACGTCATCGACATCTTTTGAGCAATTCTGTATGGCAGCGGTGTTTTTCTACTATATCAAAGTATAATCTGCGTAAATGATTCTAACAGTGAATGCTCAAAAAGTGTGAAATCCTGTCGAGTTCAAATTGAGATCTGGGGCAACTTTATTTGACATAAGTACATATAGCAGTCTAGGACATGTAACATGCAGGTGCACATTGCAATACATGGTAACAGCAAATGATCAGACTGAAAATATGGCTGAAAAATGAAGGCTTCTGAAAAATGTAATATGCCACATTACATTTACTTTTGATATTTTTATCGCAAATTATACACTGTCACAGCGAACTTAATCTGAAAAAAGCTTGAAATCTTATTGGGAGTGTGTATACATGACATGTAAATAAAGTTTAACCAGAATGTCTAGAACAAGAATTTTATGGCCACTATGCAGCAAGCAAATGTTGAGATGCATGGCGATCATAAAAATGCCCGTCGGTACATATTGACTCTCTCAGGATCCGTACCTTATACTATGGATTCAGACAAATATTTTCATAGGAATATCTGGAAAAAATAAATAGACCAAGTTTATAATACACTAAATATATACTAATTTAGTTTTAAAAAAGATAAGGATAGAAACAAACTACATGACACACTGCACATACTTAGAAAATTCACTTCTTTGACTGTGATTAAGGTTTCTCACTCTCATGATTAGACGACAATCCCATTCCATATGGATATCAGAATAACTAGAACACTGACAAGAAGTCAGCAAGGGCCCCGCTGAATGAAAAATTGCATATGGGTTAAATAAGTTTTGCAAAAATTTCAGTTAAGTAAGCATTTATAAATTCTGAATTATAGTGTTCACAAATAGAATTGCAAATTGGTGAATTTTCATCGAAATTGACGTTTTCCCCCAAAATTTTTGGCCCCTAATAAAAACGATTAAAACCAAATTGCAATATGCAACATCTGCATATGGTGATGAACAACTGTGTAAAATTTCAGCTGTGTACAAATGTATAGGTTTTGAGTTTTAGTGTTCACCAAAGTACAATTCTCAAATCTGCAATTTTTCATGGAAAAATGAATTATAATCTCTCGATGCGGGGCCCCCTAATAAACTGTGATGGACTTCATATTTTCTTGATATCTAATGGTAGTATAAATGGCCGGGAAGAATGTGATATCAATTAAATTCTATTAGTCTAAACATTGCCTTATTAAGTCACTGTACATTTGATATAAAATTCTAAAATGCCTTTTAAAACCACTCTATAACAACTTTCTGTAGCATATCAATATTTATTTTACTTTTGTTTGGTTGTGTGATGTTAAACCTCAAAAATTAATTCAAGTTTAATATGTCAATTAAGCATCAAAAGCACAAGGATGAAGAGACCTTAAACTGCAGAGCTGTACATGCCGTTTAGAAATTTGGCACATAGGACTCTTAATCTGTTTCAATTATTCCTGAACAATAATTTATATTTCTGTGTTACCAACGGAGACTAAATTCTTCATCCAAACTCTTTATGATATACATGAAACACATATTATGTCTATATAATCACCCTTATGAGTCAAAATTCTATTATCTAAACTTCCTTTTAATAAAGTAAACCTATAGATGGTGCCTATCTACTAAAAATCTACTTACCTAATGCATTATCAACAATGGCCTGTACCACAGGATTGACCCCTTTTTGCTTCTGTCGTTCTGGGGGTGTAGGAGGGGGCGGGGGCGGCGGTGGGGGAAATGCCTTCCTTGGCGGTAGTAACAATGCCCCTTATTTTGCGTGCTTATTGGCTTGGTGGTAGAGATTGAGGAGGTGGTAGAGATTGAGGAGGTTGTAGACATGGAGGGGTGGCAGAGATTGAGGAGGAGGAAGAGGTGGAGCCTTGTATTTGGGTTGAGAAGTTTTCGGAGGGGTTCACTAAGTTCAGCTTTTAGAGGCATCAAAGACGAAGAGGACACAAAGTTGCGCATAGTCTTTCTTCATTGCCAGTGTTGTAGGCATGTATCTAAATAAAGAAAAAGGACAACACTAAATGACTGAAAATAATAAAAACATATCTGATTCAATGGCATAAATATAATTTGTTTTTAATACAATCAATGTCTCCCCTCCTCGCCCAAATTAAAAGTGTTCTAATTACTACCTCTCAACTTAATGTCCTGCATAAAAGTATGGAGTAAAGGCAAAAGCCAGAGAATACACATTAGGCGAGAGAAATTTAATTTTCGTTTTAACGGATGCCGCCGACTCCTATTTTCCCAAATTTGTTAAACAAAAAAAAAAAAAATCTTTAAAATCTCAGAAATTTCCAATGTCAACGCCGACTCGGTTTAAAATCTATCTTAAATCCACTAAGTTTGAATTGGTGAGCATTTTAGGTGTTTGATTTCAAACGTCTCATTAACATCGGATGTTTATCCAAGATGGATGGTGAAAAACAGTCGCTTGGTTTGAACTACTACCGGTAAAAAATTAATCAAGGGAGGATTTTCGGAGATGTCCATCTTAAACAAATCAAATAAAGTTAAAACCTTGGTAATAGGCAATTCAATAATGGGCAAGAAAAAACTCGGAAAGGAGATAAGGAATGTTGATAAAAGTTTAACGGTATTGATGTAGCTGTTGACATACAAATTCAGGCGACTTGGAATATTCCATGCCTCTGAACTTCTTAAAAAGATATGGAGCATCAAAGTCTTGGGTACGTATCACTCAAAGATGAAGACACCCAATATCACACATAACGAGTTCCAAACAAGTCTTACCTTTGATACATTCATCGCAATATGTCCCGGGAAATGTCCTGAATTACATGTGTAGGTAATTTGTAATAAATTATTTTTTTACTCTGGTTTAAAATAAAAAAATTTTAGCGCAGTTTCAAAAATGAAAGGTAGAGAAATTTTGTTGCATCAGATAGTTTGACTAAAATTTACAATATTGTAAAAAGGCGAAATTCTTCCATATCTTTTCTATTGAAAACCAGTACTATTCAGGTGATCATGGAAACTTAGAAATGAATTTTTGATATATGAAACTAATTTTACGCATAATGAACATTTTAATATCATTATATACAAACATTGGTGAATTTAATTTAATAATCATTATAGACATCATGTCATTTGATCTCATCTGCTTCTAACTGTGGTGACTTTTAGCTTGAGTCAAACGGGGCCATGCTCCAGCTAAAGGGAAACTTAATAGCATAGTGTGCCTTTGTTTGCACAACAAACAAGGATACAAAGGCCTTCAACCAGTAACGGAATACAAACAAACAAAAAAGCAAATGATTGAATTAATGTGATAAAAATTTAATAAAAAGTCGGCTCACACCTTTTTTTTTTTTTTTTTTTTTTTTTTTTTCCTCCCTCCTACCCAAAATTTTTCCATAAAAAAAATCCGTAAAATAAAAAATTAATATTTCTCTCGCCTTATGATAATACTTTGTGTATTTGGAGGGAAAAGATGCAGAAATATTCTATCGATAAAAAAAAAAAATTTCATTTTTGATACAATCAATCAGTTCAATATCATAATCTCGTATCACCAACAAATACATTACTATTATGTCGTCAATGCAAGTGATTCCAACTTGAGGTGCATTGTACATGTAGTGGCTGATCGGAGCCATATATTTCCCCATATTACTTTCCTAATCAATCCGCGTAATCTAGTGTGTTATGTGTGATGGTTTAACGCAAGATGTATTTTGTAATGTGAACAATAAACACGTATCTTAAACGCATTCAACGCAATTTTTAACGTGTGTTTAATCTAGATTGATAAATGCGCGTTAGGTGTGAACAAAGTAATGCTTGTTACATGTAGCATGAAATTGCGATTGCGCTTAGCTGACAGCTAATATTGCGTGGTTACATGTAGCACAGAAAATCGCGATTGCGTGTTAAGTGACAGCTAATTGCGTGTTACATGTAAGCATGAAATCGCGATTGGCGCGTTAGCTGACAGCTGAAGATTCGTGTACCCATGTACATGAAATCGCGATTGCGCGTTAGCCTGACAGCTAGATTGCCGTGTTAGATGTGCATGATAATCGCGATTGCGGCGTTAGCTACTGACAGCTAGATTGCGTGTAACAATGTAGCAATGAAAATCGCGATTCGCGTTATTAATGGTAATGAAGTATGTAATAAAGTTTTCAAAGTTTATCCGATAGAAGCTATAATAGAGAGTGTAACACAAGCTATTTTACATCCCACCTCCCTCTTAGATTTACTATAGCTTTAAGGAAAATAATTGAATCCTCCTGTGTCAAAACAATAACCAATGGCAATGAAGCAATGCACAAGGGTTTCAAATCTATCTGATACCCATATGAGGAGAAGTGTTCACAAGCTATTTTACCCCCAGCAACACCTGTCATCTGCCAAATGGCAATGTTGTAAGCACTGTAAAATTTTTCAATTCTATATTCAAATACAGGAGGAGACCCCGTTTCACAAGATTTGTGACAGGTAGAACTGAACATACAGAAAGTACAAAACGTATGTTTGCCACCCATGGAAGAGGGGAGACATAACGTATGGGGAGAACTCACTACTTGCAACTGCTGCACCATCCCAGAAATTCCTAAATGCTTTTCAGCTCTTCAGAATCTTGGCTGCCCACTAGAGCTGGGACATCTGGCTCTGAGAATTCAGGGAATACATTGCATGTGTTGCACGTGAAAGGCATCTGTAAAACAATGAAAGTAAACAAATCCAATCACTCTGTACATGTGAAAATGAGCTAATTGTTCAAAACATAAAGAGTAAATGCATGTGCAATTTCTATCCAGCAATGAATTAGATTTTTTAAATTCATGAATCATTTAATTTAAAAATAACATTAGAGCGGCGAGAAAAGAACACTAGGATAATCTTTCCCTTGCATTTGCAAGAAGAGACGGAAATATTATTCATTAACGTGTTAACAAGTGTCAATTTCAATATCCAGGCATGTCTAACCATCAAAATATAATCATACATCACATATATAACACAGAATATTCGATAGTTTTTCATGCCGTTTTTTTCTTCAGCTCATTTCCTAGTTGTACCATCACCAAGAACTTTCTTCCGGTATCCCAGTTAGAACAGATAACTCTTCCATTTGAAAAGTTGAATATTAAACGAGCAAGCTCCTCCAATGATAACACTGCAAGTTCACGTAATTTGATCTCATAATCAGCTGAAAAATTGTGAGGCAACGCGACTATGCGACCGCACAATCATTTAACAAAAATTTCATTTCACTTGGGATTAAAACGCCGTACAAAAAAATAAAGTGTTTTGGGAAGTACACGTGACAATGTTTTTAAATTCCAACAGCTTGCTCATCCTTGCCGTGCGTTTTGCTGTTGTTGATAATTGAGCGTGTTTGAAGAAAAACAAACATGTACACAGCTAAATAATGAGTACATGCATTGTTCACGTCAATTGGCGTCATTGTTTCCGCATTAATGAGAGGTTGTAGTGGCAAAGATGTTTAAAGTCTTTGCTCCAGCACAATAGGCACCGTAAACATATTAATACAATTTTATCTCTTTAGATTTGTGATGCGATTAGGCAAAAAAAAAAAAAAAAATGTGTTTTCCCTTCACATGAGAATTTTGAAATAGGGTAGGTGGTGATTTTTTTTTTTTTTTTTTTTAGACTTTAATGTGTATCATCGTGTTGTTGCATGTACATAATTGTACATATTAAAACAAATGTATATGAGTCCAGGTTTTCTGCAAATAAAAAACAATATAAGTGGTTTTAAGTCTTCAAGGAATGCCAACTTTTAAAGTAAGATTTTTCGCCTCCCCCCCTACTTCTCTACTTTTGATAACGGAATCAATATTGGCTAATGCTAGTTGACGGACAGACATAGATATCATGGCCTTGAAGTTTGAAACAAAAATTAATTAATATAACTAAGCAGATAAAAATATTAATAGGTTTATTAATGCATAACTTGTTATTGTATATAAGTACAAGTAAATGGTAATACAAATTGTAATTCATCCAATAAAAATTTTACTTCAAGTCCAAAAGATTGTGCAAGCAATTCATGTAATTCCGTATTTCCCATTTCAAAATAGCCAACACACTTCCCGAAAAAAGTGTTTTATACCAAAATCTTGGTTAATCAAATGCACTTTTTAATGCGCCAATATACTATAATACTACTCATAATCATACAGAGTTGTTCGAATTTTAGTCAGATATTTGATCTGACAGAATAAAAAATTCTGTCAGACCAGAATAATGCATTGCAGAGAAAAGGAAAAAACTGCACCAAAATGTCTTTTATATATATTGTTTTTTTGCACATGTAATGCTTTCCCCTAATATCCAGGCCAAAATGCTGGTAAGTTTCAAAGTTTCACATGAAGACCCATGTGCCTTTCGCAACTTTTGAAGTGGTTCAAAGGTTTGAAAAAACAAGTTTTTCTTTTTCCTTTTAAACCACTGAATTACTAGGTCGTTTGTTTTACGTCTTTGGGCAGGAATTCACCTGCTGTGGGTAAAAGAATACAGACCAAGTGAAGCTTTTTGTGGTTCTTATTATTAATAAATGTGTGCTTGCGTGATACGAGAACCTCCGCTTTTTAATCATACCTAAGAAACCTTGATCACTTATCTAAACTATTGCTGTGCTTTTCGTACAATATATGTGCTTGACCGCTTTGTTTAAAGCTGAGCTCAAAATCACAACCTTCCGTTTACAAAAGGAACGCTCAAAAACTGATCTACCACTCTTCATACGTAACCTTTAACATGCGGCCATGTTGGGTTTTTTTGAGTAACCTTCACCTGTGCATCCCAATCCAGAGTTCTAAAATAATACGATCACGTCCGATATTTTCGATCTGTTACCGTATTTGGACCGACGTTTTCCATCAAGTTGTCGGTCCAGGGCATTTTTAATCGGCCCTGCCGACAGGACCGATAGTTATCAACAACTCTGACACTAAAACTAATACCGGAGTCGATGACGGAAGTCTGGAAAAATTCAAGAAAACGTAGAGAGAAAGTTTAGGGTCGGGGGTTATAAATTAGGGTAGGTCGGGTAACCGGAAACACACATATTTTTTTTTTTGGCCTTATATCAAAATAATATAAATGTAATTACGCAGAGAAAGGTTCACATAATATAATTTATTTGATGAATGTAGAAGAAAGTATATGACTACTGGACGATGATGAAGATTTTGATTTGTCGAGAAATGTCGCTTATCCATACTCATATTATCAATCTGCATAGTGACAAGTATTAAGATATACAAAATGAATAAGTTAAGAGTAAAATTCAAACAGCTAGTGGATGGGTTTAAACCTGACAATAAGGATAAAAAACTCATGGACCAGTATCACCTGTCGCCATTAGTTGGTACATGCATTAGCTTTACACCAGTGATCATGAAAGTCAGGAAACATTTCGCTGCTAGCGCTTATGCCTTATCATGATTCATGTCTCTGCCTCAATGATATCTAATTCTGATAATTAGCATTAAAGTGTTTACAGTTTACAATACCTTCGTCTTTCGTTGTGAAATTTGCACATTGAATAAAATCGTTATGAATTTGGGAAATTAGTGCGAGTTTTCTGTAAGTCTGTTGAAATTTTAATGTACAGTACGTTTCTAAATGATCATAGCAAATTAAACTTAGGTTCAACGAACACGACATGGATACACAGGAATTTGTATCCTTCATTGCAACACTCACTTACTTTTAAACCTTTCGGTAGAGACTAACGTAGAGAGTTCCTAGCCTGCTAAGTTCCTTTAGAGTTTTGCCATCCTTCTCTACTTTCACTATTAGGTTACTCAATGGTCGTACGTAAAATATTTCGGATTTATTACATTTTCAACAGTGAAATAAGTAAGTAAGTAAATTTTATTTAAAGTCGGCACTGTGTACATATATAACAAATAACATGAGCTCTTTAACCGACTATAATTATACTGCATTAAAATGATATTTTCACTAGATGAAAATAACAACTGATTGTGACGTCATTTTAATGATCATTGTGACGTGTTATGTTTTTTTTTTTTTATTATTCTTTGAGATCATCATAATTATTCTAAAACCAAAGATCGATTGATTGATTATTTGTTGTTTTTCGTCCCGTCGAGAATATTTCACTCGATCATATTGAGACGTCATCATTGCCGGTTTTAGACCTTAGTATTCTTAGCACTCATGGCTTTTAGCAGTGAGGGTTCTTAAATGTGTGCCACGCATGCTGCGACACGGGAGGTCATATCCGAAAGACCCGTGATTCTCACTTCTAAATGCCGAGCTCTTGGCGAAGGAGCAATCACTACCTATTTTAACGCCTTAGGTTTGACGCGGGCGGCCGAAAATATAATAAACAGACATCAATGTTTTGTTGTTGAATATGGAATTTATTTCACTTGTGAGGCAGGGTTGTAAATATTCTAACTCGTTAAAATATAAACAATCCTGTCTCACTCGTGAAATATCCATTTCCAACTACAAAACATTGAATAACTTTGCGTCCACGTGCCTGTTCACATACACTACAGAAGGACATGATCTTTGAAAATGGAACTCTGGGCAGCAAAAATGAAACCTCGTTGTCTGCTGTAAAGCAAAATTTGTATAAAATAGGAAGTGGATTGAAAGCATTGACCTATCAATGCATCATCTAAACAAAACAACGAACCCATCAGCCCCCGCATCAGCCCCAGCTAAGCTGATTCGTAAATAATATTATAGGCATTCCTCCTCGGTGGCTGCAGAGAAGTGCATGCAAAGGGCCATCATACATCAAATCGGGAAGATGTTTGGAATCGATCTGATCTATATGCAATCATGAAAAGGTGAAGATAAAGATAACAAAGATCAAGGAATAGAAAATTAAAGCGATAGCATCGCCCATTGTCAATTTCTTTTAAAAGGATCGAAATAAGTAATTTTCTGACGAAGGGAAAAAAATATATAACCATTTTATGCATTTATCTATAATATCTAAATTTTATTTCCAAATCAAAAACGATTATGATGTTTTGTAGATTATCAAAAGGCGTTCGACTTGGTAAATGGAGGTATGTTGTTTTACAAGCTATCTCAATGTGGTATAGATTGTAAAATTATGAATATCATTCGTTCAATGTATGCAAATTTTAAGTCTTGTGTAAAGTATAAATCACAATTGCCAGAATATTTCTCTTGTAAATAAGGTTTAATGCGAGGAGAATCATTGTCACCAATTTTATTTTCGTTATATGTGAATGATTTTGAAATGGAGTTTATAAAAAAACTTGTGTGTTCTACGGTAATTGAGGTTCGAGATGTAAAGGCAAAGATGACGAACAGTGATCAATCTCGTAAGTCCTAAATAGAATACAAAAACAAGAGTTGGACAAACACGGACCCCTGGGCACACCAGAGGTGGGATCAGGTGCCTAGGAGGAGTAAACATCCCCTGTTGACAAAGTATTTTAGCAATGCAATGTAAAAAGAGTACGAATGTTCTGCTGTCTAAAATGAAGTCTTTACACCTGAATGTGTTGACAAAGTTGAATTTATTTGACACATATGTGAGTAGTATTGCATATTATAGCTGTGAAGTGTGGGGTTCTATTCCTGCTAAAGAATTAGAAAGTGTACATTTGATTTTTTGTAAGAAAGTTTTGGATGTTAAAAAATCCACAGCTTCTATGATGATTTATTCAGAATTAGGTAGATTTCCATTAGAATTAGAGAACATTTAGAATGGTAAACTATTTTTTTTCAATCTGAGAAACACTGATAATTGGATTTTACGTAATGTATGCACAGTGTCTTATAGAACCAAATTTTAAATGTTGGTTGTCTACTGTAAGGGATATACTGTTCTCTGTTGGACTAGGATATGTCTAGTATAAAGATTATGTTAGTGAAAAACTGA
>CAJDSM010018389.1:0-10199 GCA_903981925.1 Ostrea lurida
ATGTGGCCCTTGGGCCTCTTGTTTCTAGTTTTATTGAATTTTATCTCGCTATGAAAAATTGCGGAATTGTAATGGGACAGTAAGCTTTGTTGGTGAGAAATGATAACGGTTCATATTGTGTCGGTTAGAAATGATAACGGTTCATATTGTGTTTCGGTGAGAAATGATAATTGGTTCCATATGCCCTGTTCGGTGGAAATGATACGCGTTCGTATTGTGTCCTTGTAGGAAATTTTCCTCCTTGACCTCAGAGGATCACAGAGTGCTGTTTGTGGAAATAGAACCCGTCCTGTCCATCAGTGCTATGCTGAGTACCAAGGTATGTCAGAGACATGGAAACGGAATAAGTATATATAGTCCAACTTCGGTATCTTTAACTCGATGGGACCAAGAAAAACTTCGAGATATCTGTGGATTTGAGATATCGAGAGTAAAAGTATTTAAAAGATAGGTGACTGCATGGGACTTCCAAATCACTTGGACATAGCTATGATATTCGAGATGTTTGAGATACCGAAGTTCAACTGTATTATCTATAAAACAGACAACATACATTATGTACATTACAAATGAAGGAAATTTCCATTCTATGGACATTCCTGAAGTCATTGGCCTACTAATAACCTTAATTGTATAATTTTTGCCACCATCATGATTTCAAGGGTCATTCTGCCTCAGGTAGACTCTTTCTGTAGAGATGATCGTTCACATCTCGGTGATACGTAATACCGTATTCGTCCTATTGAGCGCCGCTGCCCCTATAGGCGCCTCCGGACCTTTCCCAATCCCAAGAATCAAGGGCCCCCCTCCTCCTTCAGTGAAACTTACTTACAGCAGAGCTTTTTACTTTTTCTTGCAATCTGGTACTGCATTCAATTTCTAATTACATGGTATCTCAAGTCCACCGAGTGGCTATCATTGGGAGGATTCGTTAAAATAGTATGTTTCAATATATAGATGTTATGGTTTACAGCTAGAAGTTTATTACACAATCACTGTTTCACAACAAACCGGACTATTAACCGCCCCCTTTTTTCTAATTTTCTAAGTGCCCGGGGCCGCTCAATAGGACGAATACGGTATGAAGAATTTGAATCAGTCAAGATCCCCAGCATTGAAATGTACATTTCAATTTCTTTGCTATTTTGTCATGTAGTATGTGTTTACTTTAAAGAAAATGAAGCTACCAACAAATTTTTCACGAGGAAAGACTGTTATTATCTATAATTTCCTAGTTACTCAGGATGTCATTTGATGGTAAAACACTTCCCTACGGAAGGTTGTTGCTCCTACCGTACAATAGTTAACTTTCTAGGGATATCGTACATGTTGGTAAAATACTTTTGAACGTCCATCATATTTATAAAACATTCTCACCAAGACATCTTATTAACTGATTCCCTGATGGGGACCACGAGGCCTGATATGTGTTTTGTCCAATTTGTGTTTGTATGGGACACCAGCAGAGTCATACCACAGACCTATAATTACGTGCTCACACTGTCATTGAAAAGGGCAAAATTACAAGGTCATAGTCAAGATTTTTGTCCAAAACATACGGGTGCATGTATTGTATTTCAGTTTTATTTCTGACAACTTTCTTGTCATACTTTGATTTGTGCTGCGGTGTTGTGTTATATCTGGCTGAGCTGTTTCAAGTTCAACTCTGGATCTTTTAAACTTTTGTTCTAGGTGAGTAAAAAATATTGGAGTTGATAGTTTTATTCGTGGATGTTGCCTGATGATGTACAGATTTTGAGGTTTTTTAATTGAAATAGTTCCGAAAGAAAGTTATTCCGCGGAATGTAGTTTATCGTCGCACGAGGGGCGGCCAGTAGTACGAGTAGCCTGCTTGGTCCCGCTGTTGACCTGCGTAATTCCCAGAACGCGTCTCGTGTTTATAGTAGTGTAGGTGTTTGGCCGCAGAGATCTCGAGTTCAATCGCTAATACCAGATCTCAATGGTCAAAATCTGATTAAATGTTGTCTGGGTCTTGAAAAAAAATTAGGTAAGTGGGACAGATTTGGTCAACTTCTGGAATCTTGGTCAGTTCCCAGCCAACAACTGACCACTGACAAGATCTACATTGTATCTTGTAGTTATTAGAGGGTATAAAAATATTTCAACATAAAGATTACATTAAAACCATAGAAAAACTCTTCAGTATATTAGTTTAAAGTATTTTGTCTTGAGGTTTCAGATTCACCAAACACCTGTGTAAAGAATGTATGCTCAATACCCATCTTTTTTGTTAAGTTGAAATTCGTAACAGGTGTGATAGGAGGTTCCAAAATGTACCTAATACAAAGGTAATTGAGAAATCTTATATGTTTATAAGAAGTCTTATGGAGGTGTTAAGCACTTTCGACTTTTATAATTGCGATTTAGCATTATCAAGTGCTACGTTCTGTGTCAGTTTCCTCTAGAGTGCTGGATTGTGGGGGAATGTGAAAGTGGTGAGGTAATTAATAGCAATTTAAACTCATAAAAATTTATTGTCAATGACTATTGAGATGTCTAATTTCAATTAGATTATTTTTTCGTGAATAATATTTAAACATGATTATAATTGAGTAGTGACATTACTTATGGATTTTCAAACTTTAGAAAAATACTTATAGTTAAGTCTTGCTCGTGAGCTATTGGCAGTATGCATTGAAATATGTTGCATTAAAACTATCTTTAAAGTTTCCTGTGGTACATTAGACACTTTATTCTTTTAAAAGGTGGGAAAATAGGGCCTATGAGTAAAGTCGATCTCTGTACAATTATGATCTACCGTACTATCGAAATCAGTCTGATAAATTGAGCAAACTTTAGCTATTTTTTGTTCAAAGTAAAAGTCTAACTGATGTAAATGATAGAAATTGCTCTGATGGAGCTCGGGTTAAGTTTTTCATAAGATAGTGAAGCATGACACACTACATTGTATTGAAACTTGGAGCGCTGTGTAGGGGAAAAAGTTTTATCTGATCCGTATCAGCCAGGTGAAAAATTATCATATTAGATGAAAATAATTTCTTTTGAATTACCCTATTACAAAGTGCTTTTTAGTTGGATGCCATTATTAAAACAAGGTCGGATGGTCGATGGAGGGTGGAAATTGAAATACTTTATAACATCAACTCATGTAAAGCAATAAGTGTACTTATAGTTCTGATATGGCTGATAATGAATGAAATAATCGTCCATCGATTTCAAATGGTGTCTCCAAGATTTTTTCTCCTTTTCATTCGATCAGATCCATATTGTCTGATAATTTAGATTTATTTATGGTCGGATTTTTAAATTGTTAGCGCATGAATGTTATTGTGTTGTGTATATACTTACTGAAAGTTCATGACATTTATGCCTCTTGAAGACAACCTGTTGCTGGAGTCAAAACACAATTAGCACAGATATTGAAAAGTGGAAAATTTGATAGGAATGAAAAATAAAAAAATTGTTTACCCTTTCCTACACTGAGATAAAGCATGATCTGACCTTGGTGTGACTATGTTACGTCTTCCTCGTTATTATTGATAGATCTGTTATTGGAATCTTTGGAGGAAAAAATTGTCTGATAATAAAAGCATTAATTTTGCAAGATGATCTTTGATTGCTTTTCTTACCTGACCGGGAGGTGAGACAAATTTGTCCAGTCGTGAAGAGACATCGATTTCAGGACTCTGGTCGACCGTGCTAAGTCGAGGATTTCATTATGTAAAGATGACAATATCTCTTTGTTTGTGTTGCCAGTGAACTCTGAACTCGGGTCACAGCGACTCGGGAAGTTGGAAGGGTGATATAATGGTTAATCCAGTGATTCATACAGTTTTTGTAACGGCATTAGCGAACTGAAACGGATCTTTTGAAAGTTGTATTGGAGATCATGAACTCTAATCCTGAGTGACTCAATTTATACACGATCAAAATTCATGCTCTTTTTAACCTATAGTTTCTGAATTTAGTAACAATTATGTAGAAAGCTATAAATAGAATTAATTTATTTACAAAATCAGGACCCAAATGGGCATAACAATGACCATATAATTATTGATACAAATTAGACAATCGTACGCAATGAAAGAGTAATCCTTTGAAATAACACACTGTCATTTGGTGGTATTTTCAAGATGTCAGTACTTATATATATAATTGGTGGATATTTGTTGAGTATTTTCATTACATTGATGAGAAGCTGCCGACTCGGGATATATTTTATATCCATATTCGTGTGCCCTCTAGAAGTACGCCTGTACTTAGATAAGATCTGTTTTCGTGGTCTTTGACTGTAGGCACACCGGCCAGCCAGTCAGGCTCCGCTTCACTAGCGCTTGTAGCAGGAAGTCCTTTGTTACGCCACAAGCTTGCACTTTTCGTTTCCGACCACTACGAGTTTGCACTAGAAGCAGATTTTCTCAGAGATTGCAGAAGACTGTAATTGAGCTAGTTTTCTTCTTGCGACAATTAAAGCACTCATAATTTTGTGTGATATAATGTTGGGCCTTCGGCTGGACTTTGAATTAAAATTGTCAATTTGGTATTATGATTTTATGTGTTTCGAAATATTGGAGGAGACCTCGGGGATTATTTTGTGAGAGTAATGATGTGTACTGCATATTTATTTTATACATGCAGTGATGGATTATACGATCAGCGATAAGACATTTACTTTTTTATTGCTTATCATCATATTTATGAACGTTTGAATTGAATTATGATGAGCGATCATGTGTATTTGAAAAGTTCATAGGGTTTCATTCATAGAAGTAGATTGTGCAACAGTGATTTGAATTTCTAAAGTGCATGATATGATAAATGATGTTTTGGATGGAATTTTATTTTTGACAGCAATAATGTCCCATATTTATTGCGTTGATGTATAATTTTGACTTCTGAATTTTCTAAATTTTGTTTTCCCGAAACCCATAGAATATGTATGATTTAATTATACATTATGATAGCAACTGTCATAAAAGAATTCGACAAATAGCTGCAAGGTCAAGGCAATAGCCCTACGCTGCCACACGTACTCTTAATCAGTGGTTAAGTTGGATAAACAGCTCAGGTCCGGAATGATTGGGGTGTATTTTTCAGTCTCTTGTACAGGAGGTTCTCGGATTGGATTTGAGTGAATTTTTCGCCCTTCGCTCCCCCCCCCTTTTTTTTTATATGCCTGTCTTCAGACGGGACGTATTATGTTATGACGTTGTCCGTGGGTCTGGCGTACAGCGTCCAGCATCTCATCGAAATAGTTTTTACGGGCCTTAACTCCTGAACTCTTTGTAGATCTAAACAATATTTCACAGAAGTTTCGCTGGACACAAGGAAGTGTCATTGACCTTGATCCAAGGTTATTGGTCAAAGGTCAAGGTCACTATACACATAATGTTTTAACAACTGGCAATAGTTTGTCGAGCCATAACTTCTGATCTCCTTTGTAGATTTGAATAGTATTTTCACAGAATTGTTGTCCTGGACTAAGGAAGTGTATGACCTTGATCAAGGTTATTGGTCAAACGTCGAAGGTCACTATTAACATAATAGTTTAACATTGGCAAATAGTTTGTCCGGGCCATAACTCTTGATCCTCTTTGTGTAGATTTGAATAGTATTTCACAGAATTTGTTGTCCTGGACCTAGAAGTGTCATGACCTTGATACAAGGTTATTGTTCAAAGGTCAAGGTCACTACACACTTAATGGATTTAAACATTGTCCGGCCTAAACTTTTTGACTGAGTGCATGGATTTGAATAAAATTTCACAGAATGGTTTGTCATGGACACAAGAAAGTGTCATGACCTGATCCAGGTCACTGGTCAAAGGTCAAGGTCAAAATGCACATTGTGGTTTAACCTTTCCGGACCATAAGTTTTCACCTGAGTGCATGGATTGAAATAATATTTCACAGAAATGTTGGTCTAGACCCAAGGAAGATGTCATGACTTGAGCCAAGGTCACTGGTCACATGTCAAGGTCACAATGCACATAGTGGTTTTTTACTTTGTCCGGACCATAAGTTTTCACCGGTTGCATGATTGGAATAATATTTCACAGAATGTTGGTCTATATCCAAGGAAGTGCGTGACTTGAACCAAGGTCACTGGTCAGATGTCAAGGTTGCAATGCAACATAGTGTGTTTTAACCTTGTCCGGACCATAAGTTTTCACTGAGTGCATGGATTGGAATAATATGTCACAGAATTGTTGGGTCTAGACCCAAGAAGTGTCATGACCTTGAGGATAGGTCACAATGCAGCATAGTGGTTTTAACATTGTCCAGGCCATAACTTTTCAATGAGTGCAGGGATTCAATAATATGACAGTATTTGTTGCCCTAGAACTAAGGATGTGTTCATAACCTTGGCAAGGTCACTGTTTGCAAGGTCAAAATGCACATAGTGGTTTACCACTGTCTGGGCCATGACGGGCATATATTGCTACGTTTGCGTTGCTCTTGTTTCGTATATTAAGAGGTGTTAGACAATGCTTTCCATTAATTTGCTATCCTGCAACACTGTCTGGTTTGGAATTTTTTCCAAAGAAATTATTATAAACAAAATGGCAGAGCCCAGACCTTTATCACACTGTCTTTCAAAATCTATGGATTTTCATTGAATTATATCTCGCTTAGGATCCAATGATATAGAAGATCAATGTACAGAAATTACATCTCATTAAATCTTGATTGAATCAGTGAAAATTTTAATTGACCCCTGTGAATTTAAAAGATTCCATTCTCATATTTCTTCCTTTCTTGTAGTTCAAATTGAAGTGTAAAGTAATAAGCTTTGAATTTCAATAAACTGCTACTCAAGTTTCCTGCAATAGAATACATATATATGATTTTGACACATTCCAGACAGAAAATGATATATTTTGGCCCGATATATATTATTTGTAATTTCGGTGGTTTGGCAATCCACAGACGGCATACAGAGTCTGTAAGAGTTTTGGATATCATAACAATAAATGTCTTTGTGATTTTTGCGCATGAAGCATAAATAGTTATTTTGTGGAGTACCTGAATCTGCTGATCATATCAAGGTGAGGAAAAGTTGAATATAGGTTTCATATTAACGTAGTGATACTACAGATTAAAGAAACACCACAAGATTCTATCGTACCATTAAATGTTTAGAGCTGATCCTCTCTTAAAGTAATAAAGTCCTAAATGATAATTTTAGTTATATTAGATGATTAAACCACGGGGGAGGGGGGGTCCTTATATATTAGGTAATTGAAGCTCTACATATACATCTTTGTATATCAAGTGTCCATCATAACATGTACATCATGAGGATGCAGCGATGATATTTTGAATGTTAGCGAATTAAGTATGTGAAATTTTGAATAACTATCATAACGATTGACAATTAGTATAGTAAAGTTGTAATTGAAACTCTGCATTTTTTGAGTGTCTGATCATTTCTTAATTCCTATCGTCGTATCTGCTTGACACGTGGAGAATATGTCTGCAATTGTGAAACCATTGAAACTCTTAAACTGGATAATAATCTGACGCTCTGAAGTTAATGTTATCAGAACAGTTGAATTTCTATGGTCTTTGTAGCTAAAGGCCCAGGTGCTCTGATTGTAGCTTTATAATGACCTGCTGCTTTGTAGTTATTTGATTTGAACTATGCGATACGCTTCAGTCCTAAACCTCAATCGTTGCTGTTTTTTTATGTAACCTTTGGTGGAACGGAGAAATCTACATTTTTAGTCGGAGTGGGGGACGAGATTCACAGTTTTTCAATGGTGATATATATTGTGAAATAATGTACCAAGTTCTGCAGGAGATCTATATACTCTCTCAAACTTGGACTTTCGTGATAGCTTTCTGTATGTAAAAGGACGTACTGTGTTTTAAGTTGTAATATACTCAAGGTAAATGAAAAGATTGCTGAAATAATGTCATTTAATGTGAAAAAAGAAATATAGGGAGTTTTATAAATGTTTGGTGAAAATATGTCATTGAATGTGAAAGATTTCAGCATATTAAATATAGGAACTGTGTAAAGTTTTTATGTCGTTGAATGTGAAAATTCTGTCCTTATTTAAGAATTACCAATTTAAAACCAAGTGGTATCTGATATGCAATAAAATTCATGGATCCATAAATATTTTTAAAAGACTTTGATATCCTGTGTATTCTAAATTAACTGGCATACCAGCGATTGTGATGTGTTTTTAAAAGTATATTAAATCTGTAATATTTTTCCTTTTTTTTTTCTTAGCTTGATGATACTTTAAAGAGCTGGGATCAAAATTCTTCACAGATAGGTAAGTGCTTCGATAAAAAGAGAGAAAGAGGAACAGTTGTTTTGCATAACAATATCTTCTTCATATAATGATCGTAATCCATCTTCTTCGTCATCATCAACCCGTCAACCGAGGTTTATTTTCGACCAGCGCAAACAGATGTTTGTTCCAGTAATATATATCAACATTTTGAATGCTGCACAATTTTTGACCTTAAAACCAGTTTTTTTTTGTCGACCCACTGACACAGTAGTTTTATAAACTTAAAAAACCAGGGGAGATTTCGGGTGCGATAAATATATAGGCAGGTCAGATAGGGCCAAGATAGCACCTGTACCAGGGCTTCATTACAAGCCTCCATCTACAAATTTGGGGATAAAAAATAATGACAAAATGAAAGAGGAATTTGTTTGTAAATAAATACTATTGGAAGCCATCGGGGCAGAAACAAGTTGTGAAACTGTAGACCCAGTGAGGTGAAGGTGTGTTAAATGGTGGTTCTTGTGACCCCTCTCTGTTTCTAGATTTTCTAGTTGATAAAGATGTTTAATCCTGATTAATTCATTAGGTTAATTGTGGTGAGGTGGTCTCGTTTTCCAGGTCATCGACTCAATCGTTACTCATCGACTGATCAGTTTCTGTTTTTGGGGTGTTTTTTGGGCATTAGTGTGTTTTTGTCACCAAACCTTGGTGTACCGCAAAGACATCTGCAAAAAAAATTTTTTTCGGAAGAATGTTTTGTGTAACTCGGGCCTTAAAGCTTGTGAGTTTAATTAAATGTTTAATTTCTCTTTAGATTTTCCATGTACCTTACATTTAAATATCATGTAATAGGAAGACTTTTCATAAAATATTTAGCTATAGGCAAAAGATTGCTATGCAAAAAAATTGCAGTATCATAAAAGATTACTAAGGAATACAGATGCATGCAATTTGTCGAATGACCCACATTTTTGTCGTTGATCTGCACCGATTAAATAGCATGAAGACGATTAATTTATGTAAGCTCAGGCTTCAGTCTCTAACGATCCAATTGCATCTTTTTGTTGAATAGGTAAATTATAAAGCACCTAGTTCACTCCATGCAATCTGGTGGATATATATATAGCTAAGATGAAGCACAACAGTTTGAGTCCACTTCAAATAGATTTACTGATGGTCAATTGGTTTTGTGTATTCATGATCCATTGATAATTTATACTCATGACAATATACCTAATGTCCTCGGTGTTATGCAAGGTTTTTAAGGTTAATGGAGAAGGGGGTCTCAGGGAACGAGGAAAAAGACACTGCGCTAAATTTAAAGTACAGTTGTGTATTGGTTTAGCTTAAAGCCATTGGTAGGTCAGTCTTAGTTTGGGGGATTTAACATAAAGAAGTACTGTTCTGCGTAAAATATATAGGTGTTTTCAGTAAGTATACAATTTACATCACAATTTTTTGCACATGACTTATATTTCACTAAAGTTGATCAGAGAGAAGTTTAATTGAAGAGAAAATTTAAGGTCTTTTAAATGAAATGCATGCCATTTTTTTTCGTTGCTTTTTGAGGATAAACTTTGACAAATTTAGAGATTTGCCTGGATTAACTGAAATTCCACTTTTTTTCATAGAATTGTCGTATAACCATTTCATGTTAATGTTTTAAATCGCGGCGGATCATCTAGGCTAAAGATTCTAAACTTCAAATGCAATGAGAAATACATTTAATTCATAAATAGTCGAATGTCATGAAAGCGATACTTTATCAAGCGTATTATATGTCAGATTGTCCCACTAATAACAGTGATTTGTAAATTTTATGTTTTTGGACATAATCTCAAGATTTGGATGGTACGGAGTGATGTGGCTATTTTTCAGTACAATGCATGGAATAGAAACGATTTTGTAAAAATGATGATGTATTCATTTAAACAAGTGAGGTGTATTTACGAAATGAATTTCATCAATG
>CAJDSM010018392.1:63-17749 GCA_903981925.1 Ostrea lurida
GGGTGAAAAAAGGGAAGAAAGAAAAACCCCCCCCCCCCCCCCCCCGAAAAGAAACCAAAGGGTATTTCAATGGGCATGCACTAATTTTGGCCCTTAATGGCAAAATTCACTTTTTATTCAACGAGACAGACCTCTTGTTTTAAAAACTGTTACGGGGAATAGAAAAAAAAAACCATAACCTAAAAATACAACAACCAAAAAAAAAAAAAAAAAAGTAAACTTTTGACCAAAAAAAGACAAAAAACAACCCCCCCCCCCCAAAAAGAAAACCCACCAAAACAAACAAAGAACTTCTTTTGCGATGTCCTCCAACTGTTAAATACAAATCATAGAAGTGAAATTTGCGCCCCACCTAATCAAAAAATTCCCATAAACAATCAATAAAAAATTTTTTCCCCCTAACTATGTCCCATTTTGGATATAATCCCGACGGAACTCTCGACAAAAAAAATGGAACATCTCCACAAAAAAATCTGGACATAATCTGCTTTCATATTTGGAATAATTTTTTTATCTATAGGCAAGACTGACAGTACATAGTAGTCCTTGAGCTGACCAATAAACTCCCTCTCCCCCCCCCGCCCAACCCCAGCCGTCCAGGGGGGAAAATTTTTTGAAAGGGTAATCGGTTCTTCTTGAAAGCCTGTAGTAAAAAAAATTTTTTTAAAAAATGCTATAACAAATCGAGCCGATGTGCACTTCTGGCGATTGAGTTTGTGAATATTCCTAAAAATTTTAATGCAAAAATCGGCTGATATATTCACATGTATATTGGGAAAACTTCTATAAATCTTATAATCATTTTATTTTTGTTTGTCTTAACACATAGCTGTTAATCATAAAATGCGATAGAACTAATCACAGACAGATAACTTTAAAACACACCATTTTTATTCTGGCTACTTGGAGGGGGGGGGGGGGGTCGGAGTTTTTGTTGGTGAAAATCAATGATAATAGCTCAATTTTTTTCTAATATTCGCCAGTTTAGGTGATTCAAAACGAACTGTCATCGTTCTGTATGAACTTTTGGTTGATAAATAAGCTCCGGTTATTGATCAATTGTAATATCCTGCATGGATAGAACCCTGTTTGGGTAACAAAAAAAAAAAAAAAAAAAAAAGGATTACTGTCTCAAGTGGAAACACTCACAACTGCTATATTATCAAATGTCCCCTGCGCTTCAAAGACATTAAGACTGAGAATAGAGTCTATTATTTCAAGATATCTAGCAAACTTGTTGAAGAGGACTTTCCATTAAAAACACACATGAAATTTTCAGTATAGTTGCGTTGTGATTGTCTTTTTAAAAGTTCCCGTGTTCTTCAGATCAAGTGGCTAAAATCTTCAAATACCAGATATAGATATTAAAATTTTGGAATTTAGGAAATGTTGTAGGCCTGGGAGGCTTTAGAGAACGAAGCCTGCGCAGGAAACGCTATCACTGAAGTTATTTACTGGGTTCAATACTGGATAATCCCATGCGGTGCGAAACATGTTACACATTTACAACTGAAGCCCTGTTTCCCAAGCTCTGAATAAGAAGAATGAGTCATTTCAAGATTTTGAAAGGGTGATTGGTAAGGATGAACTATATTTTTGATGGGCGGCAGGAATTTGATTAATCAAAAAGGCATTGATTTTTACAGTTTCACATTTCAATTTCCAAATATACCTCGTATTTTTATAACCCCTAATGCCATGATATTCTACAAGGTTTTTAAAAATCAAATGATACAAGTAGACTGAAATCTTGGAACTAGTTTCAAGTATTGTTATTTATTAGATTTTTGTTGAGGTATATTTTTTGCAAACAGAAATACTATTCTTTAAAAAGTCCAATTCAAGTTTATTCGCTCGAAATTCTGTGCAACAAATAGTATTTTGGCAAATTATTTTTAAAAATTTGACGGAAATCCTCTACTTTTTAAAGTTCCAATTGGGTAATTTGAGACAAGAACTCTGAATTAATCTACAGTGAATTTGTATGAAATTGGCATCAAGTCTAAAATTATATGTTTTAATCTCTGAAAGTTCCGATATCATAATATGTATTTTTTTCCGTATATTCAAGTGCAAAAAGGCTAATTATTTATTTCATTTGCAAATATATTTATTTTATACTATCTGCATTGATAAGGAATAGCATTATTATGTATCGTATTTTCATGTCATATGATTGATCTGTATCCTATGTTTTGTTGTGCACCAACAGCAACCGAAGCTGGGATTCTAAATGAATAAATTCTTGAGGTAAAATTTTAAGTGCAAAAAGGGTTCATGTTTAAAACACCGTAGCTCGAAAGACAAGCCATGAAAATCCAAATGTTTTTCGTTTTTATTTCTCGATGCTCTTTCATGTGGAAAATCATACATACCACTCCTCAAAGAAAGTTAGAACATCACTTTATAACCTGCACCTTAGAGATCTTTAAAGTCTAATCTCAGTTTATATCTTGAGGCCTGTGGCTCGCTTGTTCACAATAGAAATGTACGGATAAGATCAACAGTTTCGTTGTCAGCTTTATAACTCTAATCTGTGGAGCTCACTTATGCCCCGAGTAAGAATGCAATGCTTGTCATCTATTTATAAACTTTTAAAGGTTTTGCTCATTTCAACAATATGATGAATGGAAGAATTATTTAATGAAGTTACTGGTTATTTTGAAATTTCTATTTCTTAATCGTAAGAGTTTTCTAAGATTTTTTGTGAAAAGGGCCACTGTTGTTTAAAATTCCCCTGAAATACACACCTAATTCGCAATTGCATGCTTAAGAATTGCATATCAACAATATCCTTGCACAATTTAAATAGGCTCTAGAATTCCTTTCTGTGTATTACGTCACAACCATTCACAACAAACACGATCAAATACGACAAGGCAAAACTTTCGCCCAATTTTCGACATGTAAAAATAACGAATGATGGCGTGGTTCACCCAAATGAGGATGGAGGTTGCATGCGATTTATGCGTCTCCGTCAAATACTTCATAAATGCTCTAAATTCTCATAAAATCCGCGAGAATTTATGTCGGTTCTTATATCGTCATATCTAAGTTATGACATAATCAAAATCAATCTTTGTAATAATTTTCGAACGTCAGTTAGATTTCCATCTTGTGCTCATTTTTAGAACTAAAGATCATTTCCTGCCTACAGAAATTGAATTTTGTAGGCAGGAAATTAGGATACTTAGTCGCATTTAGTTCTTACCTATTTTTCTCCTTCATATTTTTTCTTGAAAAGCACGCTGGTATGAATGTTGCATTGTAAACAGACATGTGCATGTGGCGCCACCATGTGTCATTTATCATTTACAGTTTTCTTCTCTTCTTTTTAAAAAAAAAAAAAAAAAAAGAATAACCTTTGCAGATATTAATAAATGCCGTTTCACAAAATAATATTGAAGTCGACCTTAGCACTTATTTTAAGTTTTCATTTTAAAATATCTTTGACTTAAATCGTGCTCGGCATTTTAAGAGAACTTAACGTCATCATGCGATGGGAAACAGTTCCGTTGATGATATTAATGCAAAGGAAAATACGCTGAAAAAAAATTATAGCTGGCCCTGTGTTCACATTTTCAAAGCATTTGTTTGGAAAAAATAGGAAATGCATCGACTATATAACAATACTGATATATATAATTAACCGTATCAGAGTACATGAAATATCTTTAAAACAAGCGTAAAATATTCGTGGACAACTTTTTTCTAAATGAAAAACTGAATTAAAATACCCATTTCCTTCATAAATGCGCTAATTTAAACCATTTTATCTTAATGAATGAAGTCTACAAATGAGGTTTTGGTTCTCCTTTGCTTTTTGGTTTGCCCCCCCCACACCACCAACACCCCTCTGCGGCCCACCCCCTGCGCATTTGCCATTTGATGAAGTTTGAGGATATCTTATAATGGCGAGCATGTTTTCTTCTGTACCAAATGAGGAAATTCGCACACGCTGCGGAATGAACACAAACCGGAACTGATTAATGCACACACTTGAATGGACGCTTTAGATGGAAACAAAGATTGGAACATGCCGATCTCAATGATTGCCGCACTTCGCCTCCTCTGTTGCAAACATTTGAAATTATAATTCTGAATGTATTGTAATTTGATGTAGTTATTGATATTGGACGTGTGAGTATATAATCCCCCCGTAACACAACACTAGGGAGAATCTTCCTGATGACAATAAAATGGTCGTAGTCTTTGATTTGTCCTGATGATGACCCCCTGGGTTATATTGTGTACTGCGATAAAACACTGTAGTTTTCCAATTCATCATCAATAAAAAAAAAATCAGGACTACACCGGATCCAGGGGTGTTTTCGACAGGGCCTTATATAGATCTCATCGTTAAACGGGAAATATCAGCAGGCATGGGAAATTAATGAGAGACTGGAAAAATTAGGGGATTACCTTAATTTGAAAGTATCGCCTTGCCATCTATGGAATTGAACAACTCGACATATTTCTATAGACAGTAACAAATCTAATAAGTAATATTGAGAGCTCATTGTACATCATTTACAGACACACGCATTCATATAGATACGTTACAAGTACCATGTTCCACAGTACTAATACTACTTTACCGCTACTAGTATACTACAATTACTAGTAATAGTAGTTTATGTGGCATAATGTAAAGTCATCTGAAGTTTTCCGTTGCACTATTAGTGTTTACAGTCTCCGGTATCTTACTTGATAGTAGTAGTGACGTATATTAAACCCCTTTGATGTTGTACATTGTAGTATTTATTTTTAAAATTCTCTGGTATTTCACTCAACACTGATGGTAGTGTTTAAAACCTCTGGTGTTTCACATAGAATTAATTATCAGTCTCATAAGTCCCTAATAGAATACCAAAGATATGGGAAGTTGGTAAACGGACCTCTGTGACACCCAGAGTGGATTAGTGCTTAGGTAGAGTAAGCAATCCCCTGTTGACCGTCAACACCGCTCAGGTAAACGTAAATCCGTGTCAAGACAGGTATGAAAACGACTTAACAAATTGCTAGATGAACCACATCAGAGCAACATTTTCACCAAATGACAGCCATATTGGCAGACTAAATCGTCTGTAACGACCAATAGATTGTGCGAAATGCTGTCCTTTAAACGTGACCTGTTTGAAACATGGCAAACAACAACTTGTTTGTAAGTAGCCTGTATCGATTAATAAGCTGATTATGACGCAGAACAATGCTCTGACTATTCGAATAGCTTGAAGACATAACACACCATAATGCAGGTGATGATGGATATGTTGTCTACATAAGTATTTGGGAATTGATCGATGGAGAAGCTGAATCGTCCCGTTTGTCATAAAGTTGAATTTTTTAAGTGTTTAAACTTCTTCGATATCCCACTCGATACTGAAATAAAGTCTACCTTTCCATCGGAAATCTTTCCGTTATTCAAAAAATCCGTCTCTATGACCTTAACCTGAAAATAGGCTCGAATACTGATACTGATGGATTGTTAAAAGACATGAAGCGCAGTGTCCTGAGCAACACGTGAACGCAGTGTCCGGAGCAACACGTGAACCGCATGTGTCCGAGCCAACACCGAAGCGCAGTGGTCCCGAGCAACACGCGAAGCGCAGTGTCCTGAGCAACACGTGAATGCAGTGTCCGAGCAAACACGTGAACTGCAGTGATCCCGAGCACACGTGAACTGCAGTGTCCCGAGCAACACGTGAACCGCAGTGTCCGGAGCAACATGTGAAGCGCAGTGTCCGGAGCAACACATGTTTAGCACAGTGTTAGTTAACCACATGGTTCACTGTTCAAAACCAAACATGGCAACAATTTCGATGAGTACGCCATTTTCATATTTGGAGTGATGCTTAACAAATAGGACGATGTGTCATTTTTTCGTCTTGATCCCATGAAAATGATCTTGAGAAAATTACTAATATAAAAACTAGGATAGTCAGGTGATAACCAGCACTTTTCTGTATTGATAGATACTTCTACATCGTCCTAAACGTTAAAAAGGGTACACAAAGAAATTATGTTATATTCACAAAGGTCATCATCCAGCTATAGTCATGCTCACGATATCATTTTGTCTACAATAGTTTCTTCTAAATGTCAATGTGCATCAGATTCTCTTATTTGATGAAAATCCCCGTGTCAAGTGAAATAATAACAATTAAAGGCACCTTTGTCTTTTGGAAGTCCCCTTATTCATATCATTGAAAGCTAAAATCAAACAGATACTTTCATCACGACACATTCATTCTATAGCACCAAACCGATACAATATAGTTATTAAGAACAGGACTGACAGTTTTTCACCCCTTAGCCTAGTAAAAAAAGGACTGGCGGATCAAATGTTGTTCTGACTTTAAAAAATGCATAAGGAAACATGAAAACAAACTAGTTATCATTTTCGTCGCGCATTTTTAAAATGATATTGAAAAAAGTCCAAGGGTATGCAAAGGATTTTCGTCTAAGTATATTCAAAGTATCTGGAATCGTAAAAAAAAAAAAAATCTTTAAAATTGACCGATTCCAAAGATTTTTTGATCATTTGATGGCATCACCGTTATACCCTGTCTACATATATCTAAGGGAATTATATTCATTGTAGCGTTGTGCATAGCAATGTCATACTTCGTAAATCAGAAAGCAATCACCAGTGACCAAAGATGACATCGGAATACCTTTTCTCCCTTTCCTTCACAAAGTTTCAATTAACTCATGTGTTCACAACGCTCTATAGTTTCTCCTGAACTGTTGCGTGTTTTGTACCCAACTACAGATGGAAGTAGCAGGCAAACAATCGGGAAGTTTAGAAATGGTTACAGTATTCATATGTACTGTGTTGGCCATCTAATGCTATCAATATATGTACCACAGATTGTCCCTCCTGCCGTGGTATAGCTCAGTAGTTTAGCGTTCGCTTCGTAACCGGGAGAGTCGTGAGTTCGTGCCCCGCTCATGCCATGGCCGCGTCAACTTGGGGTAAAGATAGACGCTTGGTATTTGGAAGTATAAGCGTCATGGGTCTATCGAATATGACCTTGGAAACGGAGGTCCCGTTTCACGGTAGGCGTTGGCGCATGCTAAGCGTAACTCTTTTGTAGTCGTTTCGCTTACAACCATTTTGTTTTATGGATTGTATAGGAAGTAAAATGCACTATGGGTAATGATTATAATTGACTAAATCAGTGTTAGCTATATTGTGGTAAATTGCTTTTGAACGACAAAATTTAACTGTTGCGCTAGATCACATGACGAAACTTTGTGTTAATCCTAACAGCGATGTCACATCTAATCCCCTTTTCCGGCCCAGCGTTCTAGACACTACCGCCACGGAAGACAATGATCGAATCTACTAAGCATGTGCGTAAATGAATAATCAAATGTGATGCTTTGTAAAAAAAACCCCGGACGACCGGCTTTGAAAAGCCAGATAAGACTAAATCTGACTTATTACTCTCTCTCTCTCTCTCTCTCTCTCTCTCTCTCTCTCTCTCTCTCTCTCTCTCTCTCTCTCTCTCTCTCTCTCTCTCTCTCTGAGAATATAGATCCTTCAAATACATCCATTTACGAAAAAATCCCACAACATATTGAAAAATAAGTAGACAGCCAACGGATGTTTGTATTTAATCTAACATTTAATGAAATGTATAACGAGTATATACAGAGATTGCACGAAATGGAATGTATAATGGTAATATGATCTACATTAGGATGGCCCCGGCCATCAGATCAGATCCGTAGTTTGCATGTCTGTGTAATGGGACAGAACTGGACAGAACATCGCCAAGGCTGTCCCCATAATGGCCAGGATCAGACCCCAGCCCACCTCGCAGCGACCACTGCTGTACATACTGGAACTGTCGCCGCAATATTTCCGGATAAATTTGGAATCAAATCCCAGGGGGTAAATAAACAAACCAGCAATCATCACCAATACTGAAAATGAAAAAGAAAATGATATTAAAGGGGCATGGGCACGTTTTGAACTAAAAATGTTAAAATTTTAGATTGCCAATTTTAATGTTTACAATGCATGACTAAGGTATTTCTAATGGTCATCAAAAATTTTAACGTCATCTGTTGACTTCCAAGTGAAATACAGCAGTTATGTAAATAAGGCCCAAGCCATATTTTTGTTTACATATATTGAATATGCTAGTAAACGTTCCATTTAAAGCAGATTTTTTTTTTAATTAGAAGTTCATTCTAAACACAATTAAACAGTTTCTAGTGTTTCTCACATCTCATTTTGTTTTAAACATATTTTCTACGAAGCAATTTTTTTGAAAACATAAGCAAGGCTCGAGCCTTGTTTACATAGCGAAGATTTGTGAGTGCTGTATCTTCCTTGTAACTCAACAACTGATATTCAAATTATTGCTGACCAATAGAAATAGCTTGATTAAAGCATTTTAGACATCAAAAATGCAAATATAAAACTTAGCTCCAAACGTGTCCATGTCCCTTTAAAATGGTATTTTGATTATGATTATAAATGTAATGCCTTCGACAATACTTCAATCAACATCTTTCATTAATATTTGCATGTAATATAACAATTATCATAGGCAATCGGAAATTGTGTGTTAGATAAGGTTAGATTGAGAGAAAATAAGCACCCTTCACGAGTAAAGACAGTCTTTTACTTGTATGTTTCTAAACAATTATTTTAATCCTGTTTTTACCATCTGCCATTACTGATGCTCAAAGACGTGACATATTCCGGAATCAGAGACGAAAGTAGTCTTCTTTTTATAAATAAACCACGTGATGCCTAAAATGTTCAATATATACAAATACAAATATTTATTGGCATAAACACAATTACAATAATTGGCAAGGCCCATTGAACATCATTTGGCAGTGTTTACATTTTTTATGTAATAGCATGTTGATTTCTATATTCAAAACAGTCTTTGATAAATTTCACTGTAACTTTTAAAATATACCGAGGTAAGAACAACAATTACATATATACACCTGTATAGTTGTCACGTATTCACATCAATAACCCCCCCCCCCTCAATTCTGGAACAAATCACCCTGTGTTTTCTTAAAATACATTTGATTTCATTACAAAAATACTTTTATTTAACGTGGAACTACAATATCTAGTGTCTCCAAACATTTTACAGGTCGTCGGGTTTCACAACATAACAGTTGAAAAATTCCAGAGCATTAAAATCAAATAACTCCAATAATTCGGAACTAATTAAACAAAACCCTTTACAAAAAAAATCGATGATTTGCAATTTGAAGAAAACGATAAAAATTACTGGTATGAATTATGGAAAGAGATTAGCGTCCAAGATTAGCTAACAGAACACATTAAATGAGTCAGAAGCCGACGAGCGAAGCCATTACTGTGGCGTTGTTTTAACGTTTTCGCTCATTTTTTCTAATTGAATCATCGAATTTACAATTAAGCTTAAAATGAGCAATTTTTCTCTTATCCTCTTATAATATCTTCTCATCACAAAATGGGTCCCCTGGGATTGGATTGGCTGAAGTCCACGTGCACCGTATCAATCCCATGAGTCAGTGCTGGCTATAGTCCGTTTTACTGGGCCAGTCCCGCCGCATCGGATACATTGAGTGAGCACGATTCATTCAGAGCCTTTCGACAAAATAAAACAGGGTATACCTCTTCAATTTGGTGTCATCCATTCTATTCGCGACAAATATCGGATGCAGGTGTCAATTCGTCCATCTAATTATCGTCAAATATTTTCACAATTTTTCGCAAGCGTTAAAAGTTCCCCAGGGATTTGCATCGAGTTCTTGGAAATGGAGATTTTGATTAAATAAGCGACAGTTTGTTGAATGAAAGATGATTTTGAGCAACACATTGCTTTCTCCTCCCGCATTCCGGTGCCCCTTGCGAGGTGGTGAATCACACCGTGGCTCTTTCTGAGCCAATCACACTACATTACAATGTGAAACGTTGCATATAATTCGCTTTAATTGCCTGGCTTGGCGGAATTAATTATCCCGTCAGGATACAGACTGGCGAAGGTTGATTGTAATAAAGTTGACATGAGAAAATCGAGTTGATTTAAAACATATCAATTAATAGATTCATCATTAGTGAATAGAGTTTACTCTTTTAAACAGTGCTCATTTATACACGTATATTAGTGGAACTCATCTACTTCTCTTCAGCTGATAGTTCGTTGTTCTGTACATTAAATCTAGTGCTCTGATATAATACATTTACAATTAAAGTCTTGTTTTTCGACTGTCAGGCGTGTATTGTCTTCTCCGGAACACTCGCCGTTATTCTAATTGTCTTCAAAGAATAATTATTCTATCGATTTCCAAGACCTTATCTCCTTCCAAAGTATGACCCAAAAAAAAAAAAAAAAAGAAAGAAAGAAAACAAAAAGATATTTCTCTTGTATAACCACGATCCATCGCGTAAGAGCAGATCCCATAGGAGTTGATGTAGGAATTTGTTGAAATATTCTTTTATGAAATTCTCATGAACACGATTTGTCATATGGAGATGCAAGCATGCTGATGTAGTGTAGCTACGTTTATACATGTCATGACTTCAATGATCCTAATATGACTTAACTAAAGGCAAAGATAACGAACAGCGATCAATCTCGCAAGTCCCAAATAGATTACAAAAAACAAGAGTTGGGCAAACATGGAAGAGGTGGGAGCAGGTGCCTTGGAGGAGTAAGCTTCCCCTGTCGATCGGTCACACCACTATATAATTATACTGGCCCCGCCCTATGGCCTGAATCCGAAAGGACAAAATTCAAGTTTGTACCTGAATATAAAGGCAAAGATAACGAACAGTGATCAATCTCGTAAGTCCCAAATTGAATACAAAAACAAAAGTTGGGCAATTACGGACCTCTGGACACACCAGAGGTGAGATCAGGTACCTAGGAGGGGTAATCATCCCCTGTAGACCGGTATTGCAAACAGCATAACTTATACGATTACGCAGAAGAAATCCTGACTTGGGCAAAGCTGGTCCGTTTGGTGAGGATTGGGCCACAGAAGTGTTTAAAGGTATAAAGGAATCTACTGGAAAACTTTTAAAAGATAGAAATTTAAAAGATATGAGTTGATGTAGTGGAGTAGAAAAAACGTCGCTGTTGACTCCGCATTTGGCCCCCATGGTATTTAAAGAATGAAATTCCAATTTGAACCTATATTGCATATCTAAATATACGATCAGCAATCATCGTCCAACTGATATATAGATTGCCTGTTGTTTTGTAAATGCCAATGTTGGATCTGAGCACCAGGGGGGGGGTCTTAAAGAGAGAAAAATGTTTGCGGTGTTTTTCCCCATTTTGCCCCCACGGAAACTGAAAAGTTCTGAAACTCCTGACCATTTCATTTATTCGTCCGTAGGTATAAGTGCCAGTTCTGTTTTGTACTTGTCATCCTGCATCAATCAATATGGATCTGGACCACTTATAACTTTCCCGACCGGACTGTATATATCACCCTTTTTACACAATAGACTTGTCTGTTAGGTAATGTTGCCGAACGAACATATACAAAGGAAGAAAAAACTTAAGTTGTTGTTGAGAGTGCCTCCTAATCGACTAGGTTATAACGAATCTCGTTAAATATTTTACAATTGTTCAAAATATGTATTTCAAATACAGCAATGTAAATGGAGAAATACCTATAGAGTCTACAAAATCGATAATATTGTTCGGGATCGTCGCTATAAAGACCTTGTTCGATTAACAAAGATTCACTAAATCATACATGTGGACTGATTCTTTCTGTCTGTCTATACCTGATTATTTGGTGGGCGTAAGACTGCCATTTTTCCAACTATATTGATCGACGGGTATCCACGTTTAACTTTATTTCGACTCAGGGCTACGGCGGGTGTGACCGGATAGCAGAGGAGCTTACTCCTCCATGGCTACCTGTCCTACCTTCGCTTTTGTCGGAGGTCGTGTTGCCCTATACTCGATTTTGATATGTTATTTGGATTAGATTACGTTTAACACGATGTTAACTTCGCTTATTTTATAAATACTGCTGTACCTCACAAATGAACTCAATTGCACCAGGAAGCACGAACTAGGCTTTGGTGTTATTTCTTGTAGAATAAGTAAGGTGTATTGTGAAAATGTTATGATTGCGACGGTATGTATAATATAAGTACTTTTCAGCTAAACTTATAATAAATCCAATAAAAACCCTCAAAGTGTTTTCTTTTCCCCTATATTCACTGTGTCGCCTGCCTGGTTAGCGTGAGGCGACATATAGGATACCTTTATCTCGTCTTGCGGCGTCAGCTACAAAATCTTTATGTTCACATTTTTCTCCAAAACCAAATGCCAGCTTCCGTGATTTCTGGAAGAGCGATCATATGGACAACTGTATTGTAAAACGCAGTTTCCATATCTGCCGCATGTCAAACTTCCTGTTTGACGCACTTTTGAATATTTTTAAGATAGAACAAATTTCTGTACACTTTTCTCTAGGTACCAAAGGCCGCTTTCATGATAATTTGGCACAGAGCATAGTATGGACAAACTGTATCGTGTAAACAGTTTCCAAATCTGCACCGCATGTCAACTTCCTGTTGACGCAACTTTGAATATTTTTATACTTCAAGACAATTTCTGTCACATTTTCTCAGGACCAACAGGCAGCTTCCTGATTTGGCACAGAACATCAGTATGAACAACTGGTATCGTTAACGCAGTTTCAATATGCCAAGAGTAACTTTCCGTTGACGCGACTTAGAGATATTTTTAACATGGACATATTTCTGTACCATTTCCTCTAGGAACAACAGGCCAGCTTCCTGATATTGGCAAGAGATCATATTGGACAACTCGCATCGTGTAACGCAGTTTCCAATTTGATGCATGTCAACTTCCTGTTTGACGCACTTTAATTTTTTGACAAACAAATTTGTCTTTATTCGATAGAATCTCACAAATGGCATCTCTATACAATATCTCATTTTCATTATTTCATCACTGTTAGGTATATGCATTTCATTCTGTAAACTTATATCAGATGAATTCTGACAACAACATTATAATTATATATTTTTTGCCATGGATGATACTTTTAAAGATGAAAGTACTTTTTTCATATGAAATTAGAAGTAGGCGCGGACACATGTTTCCCTTCGATAAGACTATACCATACAGGTTTCGAGTTTGGAAAAGATTGCTCATAAATTTTCAAGAGTTTTATAAGTTTGTTTCGAGTGAAATGCTGGCAGAATGATTTTATTTTAACAAGAAATGACTTTCATCTCCACACAGTTCCTGATTAATAACTTATCTGCGTGGTTTTGCAAAATATCGATGAAAGCACGACTATTAATGATTCCCCGGTAGGTTTGTATTTGAAACTTCTTATATGGATCTCGTCTCGAAAATGTTATTTCATTGGCTCGTACATTTCTGGAGTAGCAAAGAATCTACACTACTCCTCTGGACTGAGTGATGAAATCAAACGACAGGAGTTCAGCCTTTGTGGATCTGTGCGCGCGTCTGGCGCGATGACAACACCGGAAGTTGGTAGTCGACTATTCAAGCGCCGTCAAATCATGTTCTGAGAAAATCTAGAACTAAGACAATTATTGAAGACTCTGGTTATTAATTATCCTAAACTAACTTAAATGCTATTTATTATTGATATATGATTTGCTTCTGTAAGCAGTTCAAACAAAACAACTGATCTCTTTATAAACAGATATGTTACGAAGAACAGATTGATTTTCTTCAAATGTCTGCCTCGATTGGTTTGTTACGATGTTGAGATGTTCTAATAATCTTCATTATCTGTTATCTTGAAATAGATTCTCACCAAAAGTATTCTTTTCAATGCATTAGCAAGAGAGTTTTGAACTATCATCTAATAGGCAATACCAAAATCTTCTTTGAATAATGGAACTACGGTTTAAAATATAAAATAAAACCCACCAGCAAGAATTTCAGATGTACAGAATATATTATGGGTATGAACGGTAATACACAAATAGTCCATGAGCCGTCATGCGCTTTTGTTGTCATACCTGTTCATACTTTATTTTTCAAAACATGAAATTATCTCTACTTATTTCTATCAGAAATTCTCCTGTTGTTAAAATAGGCGAACATATCCTCGAGATTGCATGACCGGCATTGTTCCAGGCTCAACGGCGTGTCACACGAAGATGGGACTACATTACAATTTGTTGAGGACCAAACCATTGGATAATCCCCCTTCGCTTTTTCACTACACTGCGGCCTTGCAAAACCATTTAAATCGTAAGCTCCTGACGGAGATGCTCTACAATATTGATTTGGGGGTTGTACGTTGAGATTTCGTTAGAATGATAATCTTCTTGCCTGCACTTGGTCGTTGCTGAAGGTATAAAGCATCTAACAAATATTATAGATGCTCCTGGCGATTTAAGTACCATCGTTTCCTATGCACAAATTAAAAGGAATATTTTAACGTACAGGCTGTCTGCTCTGAAAAGGGGGGGGGGGCGTATCTCGTTTACACCCTGTCTCAATTCTATCATTCTGGTCCGTCCAAATGTTTTCATAAAATAATTATCAGCAAATGCAAATCATATTAGCAGGTTACTAATATTTTAACACGAATGTTTTGTATATATCGTATAGGGTGTATTGGTGGATGTATTTCAGATTTCATTGGATCTAATTCCTAGTATTTCCAGACTTGGAATTATGTACAATAAATAGTTGAAATTTAATTAATTTAGAGAGGGGTATCGACTCACAGATATCCCGTGTTTACATTGAAAAAATATAAAACAAAATTTGGGTAAATCATTTGTAAAAAATTTTTTTACGTACAGTTGGAGTCATCATGTAGGATGAGAGGATAGCAAAATAGGATAAGTGGCGCGTAACAGGAGGGTTCTTCAGCATAGCCAACGCCCTGCGTGACACACGGACTCCATTCAAGGCATATTCGAAACTACCGTGACTCTCGCATGCTATATGCCAGAACGATTTGGCGAGGCTTTATATACTTCAAAATGAACGTCTATGTTGACGAGGGAATGGTACGAAGCTGGGTTCTTAAACCCCCCCCCCACCCTCACCCCACCCCCCCGGGGTCATGAAGCGCGGTTCTTACCACTACTATACTAGTAGGTTTAATATTTCGCTCACTCGGGCCATGAGTCTCAAGTTAGTTTTCTGTCCATGGTCGTCGTCGTAACTCAACATTTAATCTTTCTTCTTCAGAACATGTGCCAATTTCAACCAAATGTTGTACACATATATTCCATGGAGATAAAGGGAATTCAAGTTTATTGTGAAATGAGGGGCAAATCCCCATAAACAATAGGGGAGATATCAACAAAAACAAAAAAAAAGGGTTGGTGTAACTTAAATATTTTCAATCCAACAACCATGAGCCAGAAAAGTTGAGAATTGACTCGAGAAGGCTTCCCTGACATGGCGCATATTATATATTTTCAAATACACGGAATACGCCGGGGAGAGGGTGGGCCATTGAAGGGGAATCATTTTTATATATTGCTGATGTAGGGCAAGTTTTTGATAATATATCTAGCTAGGTTTTCATGATAGATATAATCACATAGACCTTTTATATTTGCAAGGTGTGGCTCAATCTGTAGCTTTGAAATGATAAGTATGAATTGCTAGTATATAGTATAATGAACGGATACATGGAAGGACTAAAATTGAACGATTATAATCAACATAATGTACTTATAGATTAAGTATGAGATCGAATCTGAATGTGATGATTAACATATGATAAAAAATTATGATAAGCGACCTTTTCTGGGACTTGAAACTTTATTAAGAGTTATCTTGCCTTGATGAAAAATAAGAAAAATTAATAGAGCTAAAAATAAATGCCGGTAAATGTTATATTTAATTACACGTTTCCTTATAAGAGAAGCGTATGCAAAACTTTATGACCAAGATGATTTTATAAATATAATTTTTACTCGAAAACATACTTGATATAAAACTGCTATTCCCTATAGACTTCTATGTGAAACTGAGGTGAAGTTATTCAAGAGTAACTCAAATTGAAACTTCCTTAGTGACGATATACTCTTATTGGACTTAAATGATTCAGATCAAAAAAATACACCATCCATTTACTAGATATGAAGTATGGGTGGCTTTTTCTTATACATTAATACCTAAATAAGAAGAAAATTAACATAATGCAATATGTCCTTAGCTCTCAAAAGTGATGTCTTTTTATATTTGTATACATACTTCAGATGGATGTTGTTTATTAATTTATATCATAGCTTTTGACCTATGTGACCCATTGACTATAGCTCAAATTGATACTAAAACATACGATTACGAAATTATCGAATCATATACATGATAAATGATTTTGAACAGGGCGTTATATTTGAAGTTAAATTCTTTATCGGTAAGACTGTTATACTTATAGCCTAACTTGCAACAATTGACCTTATGTGTTTAGGCTTACTTTTTAAATATGATTATTAAAATACATTGTTTGACATACTTCAGTATTTCAGAACATATTATAAGACAAAGCTTTCATTACTATTTATGTAGATTTTTAATGGCAAGTCGTTTTATTTCATAACATGATGCTACTGGCTTGCGACTTTGCTTAACCAGAACATCAAGGTCCATATTAGTTTGAGGCATACGATGCTGTGATCCGTTGGGTAAGGTTAAGGCAATATGATATTGGGGTGAAGAATTTTCACACAAATAAAGATTGACGAAAATTTTTGTTAAAATCACAATGCTGGCAACAGCAGGGCTAAGGTCACTCAGGGAGTAATTGGTCATGGGCCTCTTGGTTTAATCAGACCACTGGAAATGAGAAAGTATTCTGAGTCCGCCTTGTTTAAGGAACACTGTTTGAGCGAAGCTGATTTACATGAACTGTCAACTTTGAATTCTCACCGATTAGGTTGCTTGTGTTTTGACAAATCATATCCTAAGTAATTATTGTTGAGTATAAAATTCATTTGGGCGAGTGAACAATGTGTTAAACGTAAACCTATACATCGTACTCAGTATAACAAAGTCATGTAGCAAGCAACCGGCCTCCGACAAAATGCCGAAGGCAGGAGTCAGGTTGTCATGGAGGAGTAATTGCATCCTCTGCCGACCGGTCACAGACTGCCATGAGCTTAGTCGAACAAGAAAATAACGGAAAATACCGCGTCATCAAATCTAGTAGGGTTGGCATTGGATTGATATTTGTTGTGTTTTCGTCTGTCGAGAATTATTTCACTCATATGTGAGACGTCACCATTTCGCCGGTGAAGGGCGTGCAAATTTAGACATATATTGCACTCACGACTTTTTAAGTCAGTGAGGTTTTTGCGTGCCACACCTGCTTCGACACGGACCGTTGTTTTAAGGTAATATCCAAGACCCGTGATTCTCACTTCTAAATGCGCTCTTGGCGAAGGAGCACACTACTATTTTCACGTCTGTAGTGTTGACGCGGGCTGTTCTGAGCAGGGGGCTCAGCGCACGACTCCCGACCACGACGGAGTTACCACTGAGTCACCTGCGAGTAATCTAGTAGGGAATGACAGTCTAACAAAGGGTTATGAAACAAATCAGTAAATATTGACTGTAGTAACTATCGTAATCGCAAATTTAAGGTTCATTATAGGACCGTGAATTGCGAGAATGTGATAACTTTAAAGACGAGATTTGTAAATCCACGT